>JBCJKH010035261.1:1202-11741 GCA_039877255.1 Loriculus beryllinus
TGGCAGTGGGGTTGGAACTAGATGATCTTAAGTCCTTTCCAACCCTAACTATTCTATGATTCTATGATTCTATGATTGAGTTTACAGAACTGTTACTTGTTGACCTGCCCCTAAAACTGGTGATGTCTTGTGAGCAATTCTGTTGATCTGTTTCAGTTTAATCAAGGGAGACAAGGTCATCAAGGATTCAATTTGTTTGTTTTCAGGAAAAAATACAAAGGCTCTTCATACTTACAGTGCGTACGATTGCTAGTCATGGAGATGTGTATCATCTGTCTTAATTTGGATATAATGGATTTGGATATGGCTCAGACAATGGCCAGGCTGAGGCATAAGATTACAGATGTAGAGTAGTTACCTTGACTATATCCAACTATGCATTTTTGAGACACCTTCATTAAATCAGATAAATTTCTAATAGAAACCCACAACAAAGATTGCTGTAAGCATTATCATTCTTTAATACTTCTCTGTTACTTGCTTCTATATTTTTTCTTTCTTTTCTGTTTTCTTTCTTCATTCTCACTTCTGCTGAAATATATTGGCTGATTTGTGTGTCTCTAAAATTCTATTTATTTATTTACTTATTTTTCTGTTCTTCTCACTTTTCTTTATCTTGTATTTTGACACCATTCCTATTACCATGGGGAGGTGGCAGAGAAAGGCAAATCGCTCTTACAGCATAGGATTTTTCACCTCACTCTCCTAGTTGCAGTGGTCAGAGAGAACATACTGGATTAAATATAATCACACAGCATGACCATTGTACTCAGCATTGTCACACTGTGCCTCAGTCTGGCCCCAGGTGACTTGACCCAAGTTGGGCAGTATGGTTGTGGCAGGATGTAGGATTTGCCTAAGATGAGTGCTAACACTTGAGAAAGATAAGCTGCTCAGGAGACCCATAATGGGATATGAACAGTTATGTGCTGCCAATTTTTTCACAATGGGCACCAACAACAATTTTTCCCACTGGCTTGCGACAGAATCCATATCAGGCACATACACTTGCAGAGATGTGTCAAGGGACTCGCAAATGTATTCCTTTGTTTTTGCAAGCAAACAGAAATACTCTTTAATAACCAAAGAAAGAGGCAGCACCTCTTGAAAAACTTCTAGTAAGTGTGCTTCTGTTTTGCATTATATTCTGTTTGTATTACTTGATTGAGAAAGAGGTTGAAAATATTTTAGTAAACTACTACTAATAAAATTTACTGCATTTTAGAGCCAAAAAGATAATCTATATGAGCTTCATGAATAAAAATCAGCCTGGCAATTCTGATTAAGCACTAATTACAAGGGCAGTGAAATACAAAAAAGGTAGAAAAAGTAACCCTTGCTCTCCTTTTAATTTTGTCATTGTTCAAGGGGCATTCCTGAGTGCATGGAATCCTTCATATCTGTGTAAAGACTTGAAATTCTGGAAGCAGTGACAAAGTACTTGCAGGATCAGCTGGGTCACTGAATACAGTTTTCTTTCTCCAGTGATAGAAGGAGATATGAAGAATGTTTTAGAGGGACCTTCTGGACAGTTCATCCTTTTTCGCTTCTGAGTCACACTCTTAAAACTGTCTTTTTATCTCCTAACACTCTACCACAAACCAAAGTCTTTAAGCAAAATTCTGCAAACACAGAAAGATCAATATTTAGGAGAGAACAGAACTGTTATTGTCTTACCACTTTTTGGAGTATTTTGTATGAACAGTGCAATGGATTTAGTGTTTTGTTAGTCTGCATAAAATGATGTTATTCATGTGCTGTTGTTCATTTCTTTATGCATGCTGACGCCCCCCTATTTTGCCATGCACTGCAAGAACAGAGCAAAAATACCCTGCTATATTTAAATTCAACGTATGAGATGAGATGTATAAGATGGATTTCCACAATGAGAGCTGAAATATTAATGACCAGTATAATAAGCAGTGCACACAATATCCCAGCTGCTTAGTTAACCAAGTTCACTGCAGGCACCAGGAGAAACATTTGAAAGAAAAGTTTGAGAAAAGAACAGTTCTTTAAATTCTTTTTTTTTTTTTTTTTTTTTTCTGGAGAACCTAGTCACTGCCAAGTCTTCTGTCCTTTTAAAGGGGAATAAATGGGCCTGTGACAGAACTCATCCTATCTTGACAGTCACAGCTGGTGTTTAAGGGCCACGACTGATAGACAATAGCATATTGGGGGCACTTTGCTGTTGCTTGTCCAGATGGTATTTGTCTTAATCATCTGTCAAAATCTCCAGTGATGCCAATCTAAGGCTTTTCAACAGCAACTTTCTGTTTCAAAGATAGATATAGCCTTATTTTTAGACTTTTTTTCTATGTTCCTACAGTTAATGGCTCCTGAAGGGTGCTGACAAGGAAATCTTTCTTATGAAACTCTAGAGTAATTTTGACTGCTGTTCTGAATTTTTGGGAAAGTTGATTGCTCCTTGCAACCCCAACACCGCACTAAAAAAAATATACTGCTCAACAAGTATTATATAAAGAATACAAAAATGTAGACAAGAATGTATCTGGCTCAAATTTTGCATTACATTATACCTCACAGTTCAGGCATCTTGTCTGCTTTAAAAGATATTACAGGAAAGACTGTAAATGCAGATCAGAGTTGCAGTAGCAGAACACAGTAGAGCTAAACAGCTGATTTAATGAGGCTGGAATTTAACAGAATGCTTTATTCATAGAATTTGAGTGTTGAAGGCCAGATGGTGTCAGCAGTATTTCCCTCTGACTCTACATACAGAATTAAAACAGATTTCTGTATTATCTTAAAATTTTCAGCCCACATCTCACTGACTATGCCAGGTAGCACTTTCCTGGGTTAATTTTTCACTTTGTTTCTCTACAGTACATGCTGAGTAATTAGTTCACATGCCACAAAAATATCTGGTGCTCAGTATAGCAAAGATCAACATAGGCAAGTGACTGTCATGTTAGGGACTTGGACAACATAGCATGCTAAATGAAGTAGATATTCACACCTTCCTGGTGAACCATTAATGGCTAGACAGAGTTCAGAGCCTTCTTTCCATGCAGGGATCCTTATATAAGGTACTCCCGAAGGCATAAAAAATATTCCAGGAAATGGTTTTCATTGTAGAGAGCTGCAGAACAAACCCAGTGACTCCAAAGAACTAGCTTTTAACTATTTTGACCGTGAAATATAGATCATTATCTGCAAGCAGCTCAAAGTTCTTTACTGTCTGCTGAAATCTGGCTTGATTTCAACCAGAAACAGGTTGATTCACTACTCACTGGAAATTCAGCAGTCTTAATGAGACACAAGAAGTCAAAGTGGATTTCTCCTTATCCTGTATTGACCACTTTTGACAAATCGCTGCTGTGGTCAATTCTTCGGAGGCAGGTGTTTTCAAAACAGCATTTCAACCTGAAAAGTGTGTGAAGTTGTCAGGCTAGAAGGAAAAATTACATGATTGTCTCTCCTCACATATTATGGTCCTAGTGTGTTTGCATCAATAAATGTTGTCCCTCTCAACAGTCCTAATTCATCTGGCTTTGTTGCTGGAGATGAATGTACAAGCCTGAATCAGGTAATCTTTCTGGGTTGCAAATAATTCCAGAAAAATCGTTCCCACTGTCTGAGATCTATTCTAATAATTGAACCACTTTCTGTCCCAGAAAGCAAAATGAAGTCTCTGGAAATTCCCTCAAGACACGATTTGTCTTTGCAAAAATCTCCATCTTTCCCTTAGAGGCCTCAGTGGAGAAACTGCAATTATATTCACACCTGTGCTTTTACTCTATTTCTTCTTATTCCCTCACACACAACCTTTTCATACTTCTAAGCGTTTTCTTAGCTTGTTGCTTCAGCGTCTGGGCATTCACTGTGTGCTGTTACAGAATAGCAGTCCAATATGGTCCCCAAAAGTTCAAGTACTGGAAAACATTGCTTGTATAATAGGCTTTGGATAGAGATATGCAAGGATGGAGGAGGGAGCTCTGGTCAGATGTTTCTGTGGAGTTTCTTTTGCCTGAATCAAATCACCTTTTTTAGTTTGGCTTATGGTTTTTCTCTTGTTTCCATGTTCCAGCAGAGATGAGCAGAAAATATAATCGTGCCCTGCAGAGAAGTGAGTGGGTTGCAAGTGGCTGGAGTGAAATTGCTTGCCATTGCCAAGAACAGAAGAAAATATGGGGGTCTGGGGACATGATTATCTCCTGCAAGGCCAAAAGAGTAACAGTTTGCCAGCACACCTCCTAAAAGCATTACAAATGGGTGAATAAGCATGAAGAGGCTGGGGTCATGATAAATAACACTTTCAAATTATCTCAGTGAAAATCAGAAGAGCTGGAACGTACTGAAGAAGTTGATTTTAGTGTTATAATCTCTAAATATTGAATTATATTCAGACATACAAATATTAGAATCCATGACAATTATCTCAACACTACCAATTCCTGTTAACTGATTTGCTAACTTATCATACAATCACAGAAAAGCACAGGTTGGAATGGACCTCAAAATATTATCTTGTTTAAGCTTTCATATTAAATGCAGCATAGATGAGATTAACTACTACCCTGTACAATCACATCTTGAAAACCTGCAGCAATGGGGACTTGGGTTCTGGGTTCAGCAGTAGCTGGTGCAGCATTGTGTTTTCGACTTTCGGCCTAGGAACAGAACTGATAACAGCAATGTTTTTAGTTAATGCTCAAATGTTTGGTCTGGCCAAGGATTTTCTGAGTCTCATGCTCTGCCAGGTGGGCACTGGGGCGTTGGACTAGGTATTGGTCAGTGCTCGATAAGGTGGGGTGGGACGAGTTATTTGTCAGCAGGTGGTGAGGTGCTGTATTCTCTTCCCTTGTTATTTCCCTTATCATTATCATTATTGGTGGTAGCAGTAGTGATTTGTGTTATACCTTAGTTACTAAACTGTTCTTATCTCAACCTATGGGATTTGCATTCTTTTGATTCTCTTACACATCCCTCTGGGAGCAGAGTGAGGGAAAGAAAGAGGGGGTTGAGTGAGTGAACAAGCTGTGTGGCTGGGTTTAAAACATGACAGGACTCCACAACATCATTGGAGAGGCTGTTTGAGTGAATGATTGTTCTTACTGTGAAATATTTATTTCTTACATCAAGGTGAAACCACTGCCAATAACCTTGTTTTGTTTTTGTGGCTGCTTGTGAAGAGAGAGCCCCTGTCCTCTGAAGGTGCTCTTTATGTCCTGGAATACTGCGATGAGTTCCCCCTAAGCCTTCTCTTCTCCAGGCAGAAAAGACCCAATGCCTTCAGTCCTTCCTCACAGCACAGGTTCTCTAGCCCTTTGAACATCTTTGTTACCCTACTTCGGACCCTCTATCCATGTCTTTCTTTAACTGTGGGGAAAAGAAATGAGCACAGTGCTTCAGATGCTCCAGGTGCTAAGTGGGATGATCACATCTCTAATTCTGTTTGTAATATCCCTGTGGATGCAACCCAGGATTCTATTTGTCTTTATTGTTGGCAGCAGCACACTGCTTACTCCTGTTTGGCTTGTTGTCCACCAGTACCTTCAGGTCTCTTTCAGCAAGGCTGTTCCCCAGCCACAAAAATCCTAGTGTGTACTGAGCTTTTTGATTATTCTGACACATGTACAGGACTCCACATTTTGTTAAACTTCATACTGTTCTTGGTAGCCAGTTCTCTTCCTAAGGTGATTTTCCCTTCTGATCTGTTCAGCTCACCACCCAGTTTGGTGTCATCAACAGGATCCTGCTGAATCCTTCATGCTCAGGAGAAATGAATTACAATAGAATTTTAAGAAAGCCCCATTTCTTTAAACTCTGAGAATGACTTCTTTTTATGGTCTTCTTATACTGTGATGTATTATTTTAAAATTATAATATTTTAACATGCAAGTATTTGTATGAAAATATGACTGCAGACAGACAGGCTAAAATGGCTATACTTGAGGATTTTTAAGACCTAATGAAGCTCTTGGGCTGTTTACTTTCGTCTTATATGATGTCTGAAAAGCTGTTTCAGTTTTTTGTGCCTTAGCTCTCTATCTGTAAAAAGGAGTAACAATGTTCAGCTTTCACCTATCTTTTCTACCTAGCTTAATTACAAATCATAGTGACTCTTGCTACAGGCATTGCCAGAATTTAGGACCATGAACAACACTGGGATTTCTAAAATCTATTACAGCATAAGCAATAGTTTGGAGAATGTCTTTCTACAGATGTATTCAGTTTTATTCATACTCAGATCATTTTCTTGTTTTCAGCCTTTTCTTACTGAGGTTGCCTCCCATCATTACCCTACTCACAAAGTAAGTAAGTAATAATACGTAAGTTGGGATGAAATAGAAAATTCCTGAAGAATCTGGAAACAGCACTTCAAGCACAGTCAGTCCCCTCCTTGGAAACTGGCTGCTATAAACCAGAAATGAGCAGAGTAAGACTTGGCCTGAAGAGTTTGAATTCTGGCCTTGCTGAAGTCAAGGCCAGAATTCTTGTTGATTTTAATAGAGTGAGGATTTTACACTGTGTGAATGACTTTGTGAAGTGAAAAAAAAGCCAAGATTAGAATTTTTCCGAGGTACCTGAGGGATTAGGTACTTTTGGCATGCCTTGAAGATCCCATCCTAAATCTGTTTCATTGTTCCAGCAAATGGCTCAACCACCCATACTCAATACTGGCTTTCTGTCTCTGGTAAACCAGATAGTTTTGAACTGGTATCTTAAAGAGGAAAGACTCAGCCTCCATTTAGCCATCATTAAAGTCTTCTAGATTTACAATATAGAGCATCATTGTTTCTGTAATCCTTTTGTAATATCTGGAAATTAGTTATCCTGAAATGATGTATTCTAATTTATTTTCAAAATATGAAATATTAAAAGTACTATCACATGACCTCTAAATGTAATTAATATAAGAAATTATAAACCAGACATATAATTACATAATCTTTCCAAAAATAAAGTACTGAGGGAAGCAGTCATTATCTAAGATTATATTACCAAAAGGGAAAACATTAATACAGTCAGTCGTCATTGTGAACAGCAGCACAACAAGGTTCCTTCCTATGCCTGTGGATATCTATTTATAGTATAATGACATGAGCTGAAATGGCCACATGACATTTCTTCCAGTATCTGAATTTGTGGGTCTCTATATCTGAAGAAAGAACACAGCAGGCAGTATTTACATATCCCACTATTCTTGAACCAAAAATGTGTAAAATATAAAAAAACTCAGAGAACAAGAGTGCAATTTTTATTTACTGCTTTGTTTAAAGGATTGTACTTTTAACTGATTCACCTTTTATTGAAACACTTTTTCTTCCACACAAGAAATAGCTATCTCTCTATTAGAAGGCACAGAGAACAATGACAGCATGATCTAGCACAAAACAATCAGCTCTGCCAGGAATTTGAATTTAATGTTGTCTAGTTTAAATTCATAACTTTCAAAGAGGGTTGTTTTAATGCAATTTGGTTTAATAAGAATTGTACCATTAAATTCCCTCATTATTCTGACAAACTATGAAAATAACTAATCATTTGGTGGAGAAGAGGGACAGGCTATAGATTGTGTTTCTTAAATCCCACCTCTTTTTAACCATTCTGTGCACTATAGGCATAGATCTGGGAAGAGTAAAAAGAAAGTATGGACTAATCTGAATTTGGGCAAAATGAAGAAGACTGAACCCTTTGGGAACAAGTATGAAAGCTGTCTTGATTTCAGCTTGGCTACATCTGTGAGGTGGAGGCATAAGAAGGCAGACAAATACAGTGAAGAAAAAGGAATGACAGGAACCATCATATTTGATCAGTAAGCAAGAAAATATCCTATCCTTTATTGTTTATGAAAAAATATACATGTATGCTCCAAATAAACTGAAAAAACCCACCTCAGACTCTCTGCCATAAAAGGGTTAGGAGAAATTAATGTGGTAAAGGTGAGGGGCAAGTTGTATCTTTCATTTTTGTCCTGAATTACTCTGAATTGCCTGGGATCAGACTGCTCTGCATGTTAGTAGAAGTGGGCTCTGGAAGGCCAACTTCTGAACAAAGATGATGTTTACTGTTTCCCTGTTAGGATAAGGGCACATAATGTAATATGTGTTGGTATGGTGCCCATGTTTTCTGACATTGCTGTCTGTTTATTCTGTAGATAAGATGACTTGTGGGGATTCCTTGTCTCCAGAAAACAAGCTAATAAAATTCATAAGTACATTTCTACCTGTTTGTTAGTTATGTCTCAGCATAGTCAGGATTTTAATCCTGTACAGCTGAAAATATGCTGTTTGCTTGTTAACGTTATTGACTTTTCAAATTAGCTTGTGAGTAAGCTAATATAGGTGTATCTCACTTTGTGTAGCACTAACACAATAGCATCCATAACTTATGCTGCAGCAAATGATTCTTCAGCAAATCATCAGGATGTATAGGCCAAAAAGTTCAAACCCACTCCATCAAGGCCAGCAGAATTTACCAATAGTAGCACATTGCTCCTTTCATGACAAGATTCTTTGGGATTATTAAAGCACTCCGCCATCTTCTCTCTCTCTCTTAGAATCGTAGAATCAATGAGGTTGGAATAGACCTTTGAGATCCATACTACCCTAGGACTGCCAAGGTCACCACTAAACCGTATCTCTGAGGGCCTCATATGTGTGGTTTTTGAACACTTCCAAGGACAGTAATTACACCACTTTCCTGGGCAGCCTGTTCCAATGCCTGACCACCCCTCTGTGAAGATTTTTTTGCTAATATCCAATCTAAACCTCTCCTGGCGCAGTGTTCTATCACTTGTTATTTGGGAGAAGAGACTGATGCCCACCTCAGATACAACCTCCCTTCAGGTAGCTGTAGAAAGTGATACAGTCCCCCCTGAAATCTTCTTTCCAAGATTCTGTGTGTTTGTGTTTCTAGACTTCACACCTATGCTTTAGTTTCTTTCTTATTTCTATACATTTTGCAGATGTGTATTTTTTCCACCTTAGAAGAGTTCACCACCAATGGTTTCACAGTTCTTTAAGGTCTGAGGTTGCATATCCAACACTACCCACACATATGCATAATTAAAATGCAGTTTCTTGCAATGCATATATTCTGAACTCAGCCTCCCTAACTAGCAGAGTGAGCACTGCAATCTGCTGTTTACACATCTGGAGATGTGTATTATTTATTGCAACCACCTTGGAACATACACTATTACTTATATATGCCTATTTATATTTTGCTTTAAATTTAAATATCTTCATCTACCCAATATTTGTCTCTATTTGAATAAAAAAGAAGGAAAATTCTATAAGCTGCGTGTAAGCTTACGTTTCTGTAAACGTAACCTGTGCTTCCACTCAGGCTGGTGGTGTGTCTTCCTCCTGTGTTGGCAAGTAGGCAATACAGATGCTTCCTTTTAAATTATAAAGGCTCAAAACCACACAGAAATTTTTATGTTTGATTTTTTTCTGCTGGTGGTTTACTTGCAGACATGGCATTCAGATCTTCCAGCCTTTTCAGCTGAAAAAGTAGATCCCTTACTGTCCCAGAGGCACAAGCAATACTAATTTTAAAATGTCCAATACTGACTGCGGTTTCCATACGTCCAGAAAATGAAAGATTATTTTCAGAGTTTTATGATATTGTATTACTACTCTCATTGATGATCCGCATCAATGCTGAGGTTACAAATTTACTTTACACAGTTTAAAGTCCACCAGCATCCATATTTATTTTTTTAAAAGTAAAAATCCTTTGTCAATCTGTTCTAGGATATTATAGATCTATTTGAGAGTAAATCAGGCTCCTTATATGAGGCAAAGAATTAAACTTTAAAAATTAGAGAAAGACTAATAATAGAAGTCTGCTATGTAGAAAATAGTTATTCTAATGATAGAACTGAGTGTTTCTAGTAAGAATTCTAGTCCTGATCCAAACCTCTCTGGTTTTCATGAGCAAATACATTCTCATAGAAATAAATCTGAGATGAAGCAATAGACATATTTTTTTTCTTCAGCAAATGGCTGAAGTTTGCTCTGAATCAGCTTCCTAAAGACATAATGCAGGTAAGAATAAGAGCTATTTTTGTCTTTCTGGAAGAAAGTTAACAGAAATTGACTTAAAATATTTTTATTATCTTGTCTGAAAATATTCGGCTTTGCTTCACCAGGAGTTTATTATCAGTCTGGTAGTCTGGACTATCTAAGGATCTGGATGACACACATATATGAGGTTGCAAAAGCTGCATTTCCTTCTCTGTAGCTGAGAAAAATGGGACAGGTTCTTCATCTTTCCTGCCTGCAGCTAGGCCTGATTTTGAGTGATTCTGTCACCTGAATAATTTTTAACCATAGCTGGTTTGTCTCCTAAGTCATCTGGTCTTTGGCACATCTATACTTTTACTGCTGTTGTATAAGGAATATTAATTCAAATCCTGCGGATTTCTTCAGTAGTCTACTCAGCTTTAGTAAGTCTGGCTGAAATATAACAATCATTCTTCCTCCCCAAATTATCAAGATCTGATATTTTTTTCTGTTCCTATGCTAAGCAATTTTGAGACATTAATTTTTCTAACTCCGTTTG
>JBCJKH010035262.1:0-13238 GCA_039877255.1 Loriculus beryllinus
AAAATATAGATTCCCAACAGCTTTCTGAAACACAAAGTGAAGGCTGTAAGGGCACAATTTGGATACATTACAAAACAAAAAAAAAAGCAAACCACCCCAACAAAAACACCAACAAAACAACAGAGAATTTAATAAAAATCCCATAAAGTTTTCTTATGACAAAAAGTTAATAAATGCAAGCAAGATGATACCAAACTGGGTGGTGCTGTTGATATCTTTGAGGGACAAGAGTCCTTTGCAGATGGATCTATGTAGACTGGAGCATTGGGCAATGACCATTGGTGGGAAATTTAACGGGTCCAAATGCTGGATTCTGCACCTGGGACAGAGTAATGCCAGGTCTGAGAGAAAGAGTGGCTAAAGCACTCCTCCTGAAAGGGATCTGGGGGTGCTGGTGGAGAGCAGGCTCAACGTGAGTCAGCAATGTGCCCTAGCAGCCAAGGGGGCAAACTGCGTCTTGGAGAGCATCAAACATAGTATAACCAGCTGGTCAAATGAGGTGATTATCCTGCTGCAGCAATGGAGAGGCCTCACCTGAGTCCAGTGTGCAGTCTGGGCCTCACAGTTTAAGGACGTGAAAGACCTTGAATGTGTCCAGAGGAGGGCAACAAAGCTGGTGAAGGGTCTTATGAGAAACAGCTAAGGACTTTGGGCATGTCTAGCTTGGAGAAAGGGAAGCTGAGGGGTGACCTCATTGCTCTCTACAGCTTCCCGAGAGGGAAAGTGGAGAGGGAGGTGGTGATTTCTTCTCCCTGGTATCCAGCGATAGAGCACATGGCAATGGTTCAAAGCTGTAACAGCGGAGGTCTAGGCTGAACATTAGCAAGCTTTTCTTTACCTAGAGGGTGGTCAAACACAGGGACAGGCTTCCTAGAGAGGTGGTTGATGCTCCAAGCCTGTTAGTGTTTGAGAGGCATTTGGGCAATGCCCTTAATAACGTGTTTTAACAAATTTAAGTCAACCTTGAACTGGTCAGGCAGTTGGATTAGATGATTGTTGTAGGTCACTTCCAATTGAAACAGTCTATCATATTATACTCCATTCTGTTTCAAATGCTATGCTAGTTGAAAAAAGGTGCACAACTTAGACTGGCAAAATAAGAATCACTGTATAAAGACATAAGGATACTTTTAAGAAAATTTGTGAAGTCCCAAATGAATAAAAAACAAAACTACGAGTTTTATTTTATAAAAATAAGCAAGAAATGGCTTTCTTCCACTCTGGAACAGACTGAAAAGTCCCCAGTGTCAGTCCAAACTCCACTTGAAGTCTTTAGACAATTAAATTCACCAGATCTGGTAGGTTCTACCCTTCTGTAGACTGAACATTCTTAAAAGTGACTACAGTTCTCCTTACAGAATTATGGAAATGAGCATGAGATGGGATATCCAGAGGTTGCCCAGAAGCCCTCCTACTCAAAGTGGACCTGTTTCTATCTGCAACCTGGGTAAATTCTTGTCTGCCTATTGTCTTACATTTGTTTATGACACTAGCCGAAGTGCTGGCTCAATAGACCAGGAGTTCTTTGTGCACATCAGTAGCAGTGAAGTCAACATAAAAGACTGTAGCTGTTTTCATCTAAATACTCATAGTTAGGGTGCACTTAACTAGGAAATAAGAGATCTTTTAGCTCTCCGAACTTACGGAATTCAAAATAATATTTATTATCTAATAATAAGTAGCTTTTTAGTGCAATACTCATAAGGAAACAAACTGGTTCAGAATCCACCCTGCTCTCTTTGAGCTTTTAGTGTGAAAGAATATTTAGTCCTTGTTTTAATCCAGCATAAAGCAAAAATGAATTGCTTGATCACAGAGAAATAATATATAGTATTAGCATTTATATATCCATTACTCTGATGAATTAAAAAAGACCATAGACAATGGCATGTTTCAAAACAGAACTTCTCCATTAGAAATTATTATAAGTGACTTCATTACGTCATATGTTTCCCCAAAAAGCTTAGGTGAAGAATAGTCATGTCAGATCTTTGCTGATATTGAAATAAAATTACAAGACCTGTACATGCATTATAGCATTCTTTGAAGTAGAATATTTCTTACCCAAACTTTGTTTTCCTAATTCAAATTATAAAGTTTTAATGATAAACACTTTCTCTGGAACTTGGTGGTCTATTTTCATTTAGCTGTATTTAAACATTAGCAAACATCTAATGATAATACCAGCAGGAGGAAGGTTGTTTCTGTGGGAGTATTCCTTCAGTCTGTTCATAGAGTGTGGCTTAAGGTAAAGGCTAGCAAAATTCTCCAAAAAAGCTGATACAACAAATAAGCTCTCAAAACTCAGTGTAGTAACTGAAGTCCAATTCTTCACATTTACCAATTGATCAAGAGGATTTCAGGTATATTACCTCAACTGCTCTAGTCCGCAAAGCACTGTCTGATTATCCAGAGAAATTTCTGTTATTGCTGGTATATTGATGTCCAATTTGAAGAGCAAGATTAATTTTAATAGCATAAATAATAAAAAAGGAGAGAATTTAAAAGAAGGATAGCATGATGGACTATTGTTTATTTGTAAAGCTCTTTCTAGCTATACTTTATGAAGGACATCTTCACAGTAGCACATTCACATCAGTTCAAGGATTTGTTAAGAATAATAATAATAAGTATATTATGGTCACTGTAGGGAAAAATCCTGCTAATTTTAGTGCATGTAGCTATCTCTCTGATCCTTTTCCTGCCTCACACATTTTTATAAGTCATCTGTTATTAAGATAAATAGTGAGCTCCGATATTTGTTCTATAACAACAGTTGCTGTGGTTGGTGTGGGGTAAGCATACCAACATCATCCTGTACTGGTGGTTTTTTTCAGTAATACTTTGGTATATGTTGACTGAGAATATTCCCCTTGATTCTTTTCCAAGAATGTACAGTGGCAAGTGCTGCCAAGAATGCCACAGGCAAGACAGCAGCAGAGCTAGCAACTTCTGAGGAGACCTGTATTAAGGCAATTCCCTTCCACTGGCACCATGAAACTAGAATTCGGAGAACACCATCTAAAATAATCAAAGGATTGAGAAATGAGATCTGTAAGCAATGTTAAGAGAGATAAACATGCATGCTTTTCAGAAAAGCTGGCTGAGTAGAAGGACAGGGAACATGAAAGCATATATATAAATAGATATTCTAAGAAGAAAAATCTTGATTTCATTAACTACATCTCATAACAAAGGAAATAAGTCCAAGCCTGCAGATCTATTCAGGTGATGCTATTAAAAGTAGAATTTTGTTCAATGTTCAACACATATACATACATAGACATAAAACAGACACACAAAACCACATAAAATCTTACATCTTGAATACCCAGGTTTGCATTTTTGATTGTGTTTAGCATTGTACTAAATGTATTTCTCTCAAAAATACTTTACTGTTTGCCATCTCTTATTTTTGTTTACATAAAAATTGTTTTGTATTTCCTTGGCATTACTGGATAGTCTATAGGTTCCTTCATCTCTTATTCCAGCTCAAATATTTTTCATATCCTTTTCATTGTGATATCTAGCTGAAGGTGAAGAACTGAAGGAGGAACTTTTTGCTACCATGCCAAGCTCAGAAGATTTTGTCTTTTGAAGAACATTAATGTATTTGGTGTGGTATAATATACTGCACTTTACACTGCTTGGCCCATATAGGGTGAGGAAATGCTCTTTGTATCCGTGAGAAAGAATGTATTAGTAGAAATGCTGTGAAAACTTGTTTCTTTCATCATACCCTTAAACTGGTCAAGGCAGCCTTTGTTTAAGATTCAAATCAGGTAGGAAGAATGAGAACCTGAAGACCATGTCATTCAGATGTGGGTTTATTGTGAGGGAGATATTTTCTTTCTCGTCCCTTAACTTTGCACAACACAGTGTGTGAATGTTTAGTCAAATGGCCACTACATGTTTGCTGTCTCCTGACTGGGCTAGCCATATTTCTTGTTCACAGAGCAGCTGGGGCCATCGGTGCATGAGGCTGGTGCTGCTCTGTGAGTTGCCTGGAACATGCTCTGCAGTTTGCCTGGAATGTGCAGAGCCATAAAAGCAGCTGGGAGCCTTTCCTTCTGGCCAAGTGGCTGTATTTATATTCACTAACCAGAGGCATGTGCTGGCTTTAGAGAAATGGCTTTTGTTTTTTAATAAAGATCTTACTGTTGTTAGGACCTGTGATATGGTGGAATGTGGAGCAGATGTTTCAAGGGCCTTTCTGTATTAAATCTTTGTTATATAGATGCCTGTGTTTGGATTGATATTAATCATAGAATCATAGACTCATAGAATCATAGAATCATAGAACTGTTTGGGTTGGAAAGGATCTTCAAATTTCATCTGGTCCAACCATTCTGCCACATGCAGGAACATCTTCAACTAGATCGGGTAGCCCAGAACCACATCTAGCCTGGCCTTGGGGGGTCTCCAGGGATGGCGCATCTACTACCTCTCTAGGTAACCTGTGCCAGTGTTTCACCACCCTCACTGTAAAGAATTTTTAACTCACATCCAGCCTGAATCTCCCCTTTCTTAGTTTAAAACCATCTCTCCTCATTCTATCATAACAGGCTCTTCTAAAAAGTTTCTCTCCATCTTTCTTATAAACCCCTCTTAAGAACTGAAAGGCCACAATAAGGTCTCCCCAGCAACTTTTCTTCTTCAGTCTGAACAAGACCAACTCTCTCAGCCTTGCCTCATAGAAACGTAGAGAGGTGTTTCATCCCTTTGACCACTTCTGTGGCCCTCCTGTGGACCCTCTCCAACAGGTCCATGTCTTTCCTGTACTGATGACTCCAGAGCTGAATATGGTACTCCAAGTGGGGCCACACCAGAGCTGAGGGGCAGAATCGCCTCTCTTGACCTACTGGCCATGCTCATTTGGATGCAGCTCAACCATGTCCAGACCATGTTCCTCTGTTCCTTGGAACTTGGGGCATATGTATGAAGAACAAGTCTTTCTGAAGGAGTAGGTATTCTCATAATTGAATGAACTTTTAGGGAAATGGTCAGGAACTAAATGCAAGACAGAATTTCAACTGCAGTGTGCTGAAGTGCTAGAACAAATAGCTGAACAGAGGAGAAGATAACCCTTATTAAGTTGGAATCTTTACTAATTGTGTGTCAGCTTTTACCTTTGAAAATTGATTTATCTGTAACATAATACCAAAGTAAATAATTCCTTTCAATGTCATGCTGGGTCTGTTTCTGAGATGCCTTTTGAAGGAGCAGTTATCTGTTGTCAGCAATAGCATACCTGCTGCCTTGTCATTGCCCCAGGTTATTGTTGAGCAATTATTCATTCTTCTTTGAAAGCATTTGCATGCAGTTTTCTCTTGCCTTTGTACATGTGGCTAGCTGTCCATACAAATCTATCATAATCCCAATGCACCAGTACACCTCTTTCCTAGCCTGACTGTCCTCTGACTCTCCTTCTCCCTCATGTTTTCTTCTGCCTTTCTTTGCACCGCTGTATGAGTATACCTCACTCTCTGGTTTTGTACTTGTTTGTTTTAATGTGGTCGTTATTGCTTTTCCTTAAGTGTCCTTACAATGGGATTTCATTCTTACTCACCACCCCAGCATGTTTTGATACTGCTGTCCATGTTTCAAATATGCACACATAAACCTCTTTTAGATTTTGCATTTAGTGCATTTTGATGTTTGCTAAAGAAATGTGCCAGCTTTCATCTATGGTTTCTCTATTTTGCCATCCTTTTTCACTTCTGCCTGTTGTCTTCCTCTTCTTATGGACCAGGATGGTACTTCCTTTTTTTCTTTTGGCTTAGAGCTAACAGAAAGATTATGGCTAGACACAATTAATTTATCCAAGAGTCTCAGGGTTGCTTTCTTTCAGGATATCAAGCTCTTCTGCCAGCCCACAGAATCTATGGCTAACAATTTCTCACCATTCTGTCTGGCATGTACCTCACCTGATGTCTTCTTCCTCTTATGTCTTTCTTAGTGAGGATCTTTTTTTATTGACATTAAGGATATTTCTTTTTCTTTCTGTTTTGGCAGCTCAATCAGCTCAGTTTGTGTCAGTGTCATTTTTAGAAGCATAAAGGAAATTTCTTTCTCTCTGCAAATAGTGCTCGGTTTCTCATTCTACAGCAGGAAGATGCCCCTTTTCTACAGTCTCACAAAACTGAGACTCACCCTTACTAACACCTTTTAAACTACGTGTCAATATTTCCCATATGCTCTGTTATTTTGGACATGGCCCAGAGGGATGTTTTTTTAAAAAACTTTAACCTGACATTCTATTGATAAAGGGATTAAATGAAAGTATTTGCATAATGTCTTCTGAAAAGATGGGCTTTATGATAGATGACACTAAAATATATTGCATAAGAATGTGAATCAGTTGGAGGGGGAAAAAGTGAAAACAATTTATAAAGAGATTAGTAAAGTAGAACAGGCTTATGCAGGGCATTGTTATTGGGAAATGGCAGGATTTCGTGATGTCAGTTGTTACACAGCATCTTACTGAAGAGAGCTGCTCACCCTAACTTCCTTGTGTCACTACAGAGTGAACCTATAACCAAAGCAACCCAGACTGGTCAGCTTCAGGAAGAATCACTTTGCAGCCACCTTTGGGAAAAAAAAAAAAAAGAAAGAAGACTATTAGCTGTTATGTTCTTGTATCACAGGATGAAGGTGAATTAATAATTTCTCCATCTGTTTTGGCTATACTTCACAAATACATAGGTTGGTGGGAGGGGGGATTTAACATGCTTTAGGCAAGCTTTGCTAAATCCACAGTGTAGAGGGTACAGGACAGCATGCACTGGAATGCTGATTCCATGAGGCTCACGTCTTATTGTGTCTGCAGGCAAAGAGTAGAAACGCTTGTACATTAGACTTGCAAAATGTAATGTGCAGTGCAGTGCAATACTTTGTCTGAACTGTTCTGTCAAGTTAGCATGATTAGATACTACACCTAATCTTAAATCTTCTCCTTTTTATTTTTTTGTCTTTGTTTTAAGAAAGTCATACACCTGTCCTGGGAATGTCTTGAACAGTTTAGAGACAACTTGAAATCATCACATCACCTAGAACAAATATATTAGTTGATGATTATTTGATAGATAGAACCAAGATACATAACCTACATTCAATTCTTCATCCTGTCATTGGCCTACAAGCCGAAACATGTATCCTTTCTTTTGCCCTTATTTTTGCATGTTTAATGTGGTCCCTGTTCTTGTAATAGTTGAATATCTCTTACTCTTATTAATGCATCTAATCTGAAAACATGAGTTTGAGGCAGGGAAATACTATCTTTTCCAAATGTAGATGAGAAACTGAGATGTAGAGGTTATGTTCACACCACCAAGCACTGTCAAGTATTATTTGACTCCAATGACTTTGGACTGAGCCAGCAACTTTAGAGAGCAGATGATCTGAATCACCTATCTGTCTGTTGAATAAAAATCGCAACAATCTCTGCTGTAATAAACACAATGGCTTAAGTTAGGCTGGGTTGAGAAGAGCTCTGTTGAACAGAGAGACAAAGAGCGTTCTTTTCAAATACATTTTGATCTATAACTCCCACAGAAATCAAAGAGAAAGTCTATGTTCCAGGGACTTTGCCCTGGATTGCCCACTGGGTCTGTTGCATAACAAGGAAGTACTGGTGGGTGGAGCTCTACGAAGAGAAAACCCTTGTATTTTGCTGTTTCCTAAGCAGAAATTCATATAGTGAAGTGCAACCTTCCTTTATGACATCTAAGTATAGTACAGCTTTTTTCCTCTGAAATGCAGACAATGGTTCTAACTTATTTTTTCAGATGAAGTGTTCTACATAAATCCAAAGAAGATATTTTTATTTAATAATAATTATACCTTGACCAGGAATAAAAATTTATATCCTCATTGTCTCTGTGAGGTCATGTGCAAAGAGAATTGCAGGAGAAATTCAGCCAAAGCAGCTGAATAACTATCATTACTTAGCTAATATTTGCTTCTTATCTCAGAATTGGCTTTTAAGCTTAAAACAGAACTGGTGAGAAACTACTGTGCTTTGTGAGTGATTTGCAGTACCACCCTCTGGAAGGAACAGAGACTTACTGTTATGCTCAAAACCCATTTTTTTCTCATGATTAGAGATCTAGTCCACAGCTCACAGACTGTCTATACTGACTCCACAAAGCTGCTTTGGAACTGTACATGGTCTGCGCTGGAGCCTGCAAATGCAGCCATGTGTGCTGCATAGTGGTCCTCTCTGTAGCCAGCAGGACTACAGGTGTCCTAGTGAGGCCATTAGGCTTGTATGTCCCATACCAGCTGCCTTCAGTCATTTTGCAGGTCGCCAAGGTGTTGCTGCATGAATGGGGCATGGATCATGCTGCTCATCTGGGGTTTGCATGAAGATAGATCCATTTGAAATGTCACGTTAGTTTCCTTATTCCTCTGTGTTGGGCTGTTTCTTGAGGCTGCATCTATCCTGCTAAATGCATCCACCCCTGGGTATGATGCCTGGTCCACAGGAAAGTGGACTATTTGCAGCCTGCTCAGAGCTGATTCCTTTACAGCAGCCTGGTGGTTTCCCTTGTATCCACACGATGAAACAGAGCAGTTCTTTTCAATCTCTTCTGGGACCTTTTGCACTTGTGATCGTTGCTTTTCTGTGTTTTGGTCTATCTATATATATCTATCTATCTATCTATCTACCTACCTACCTACCCACCCACCCATCTATCTATTTTCTTTTTGTTTGGAGCATCACAAATAACCTGAGGCATGTGTTACAGCCCACCAGAGTGGCATTTCCATAACAAGGGATGTGCCAAGAGGGTTTACAACAGTAGTTGGAGGACCAGGCAGCATTGATAGGGATTAAACTCTCATCAATGCCACATTTTGAGAGCAATCTGTTCCCAGGATTTCCCTCATTTTTGTGTGAGGAAGATCAGTTGGTTCACTCAAAAAAAGATGCTGGGAAGGAAGTGGCAGTATCAGGCTATCATCACCTGAGAGTAAACTGGGAGTTAACCAGGTGGGCAGCGTAGGCTTACCAGTTACCAGCAATGCGTATGTGCTTTTTTGCAATTGAACTCTGCTCTGGAGTGGCCAAAATGTTTTTCTTATGGTGCAGAGGGTAGCTCATTCCCTATAGCTGCTCTGGTTTGGGCCAATCTGCTCCTTTTGAACTGGAGCTCCGGGCTTGAGCCCTTATAAAGACACTGTAACTACAGCTTCAGTCTTTGTATTCCCTTGATAGTACTGAGATTTATCCCAAGAAATCAGACCACTGTAACCTGGGAGGAAGAGGCATAGATTCATTTTCTTGCTTTACCACCAAAGCTCTGGCTCTTCTTGCATAGACATTTCACATGCCTTCCAGGTCTTGTCTATCTTACCTTGAATTATTAGCTATGAAAACCTCCAGCAGAGATGCAACTTCTGCTGTGAAAAAGTGTTTTTGCAAGAACATATTATATCCATTCCCTAAAAAATGAGCTATTTCTCAAAAAAGATATTTGCTGTCAGCCTCATGAATCTGTCAGGAGGCTTATATTTATGAGAAGATGTGGTAAAAACATGTTACCCCAATAGACTTGACTGTTCTGAAGAGTTTTCTAGTATGGATCTGTCCTGAGCTTCAATTTTCCAATTTGCCACCTGGAGCTGACAGTGGTATGGTAGCACAAAAAAAGCCTTCTGATTCCCTCATCTGGGAGTTTGGTTTCATATGATGCAGTACTGCTGCTTGGAAATACCACTGCTCTTGCCATTACCTCTGCCATCCAACACTGGAAGGGAATAAAGGTCTCCTAACCACTTTCTCACACACAGCTGACCCAGCAAAAGAACTGAGTCTGACAAAATTGAGAAGGAAAGAATAAACACTGCATGGACAATACAGGCACAGGAAGGGACAAGCTTTAGTCTTGAGACTTGTTGACTTCTTTTACAAGTGCACAGATACAGCCATCCTCTTAGTTTCACCTGAAACCTTCCTCTCAAACATCAAGCTCATTTTCCTAATGACCCACAGAACTTTGGAGAGGAATTTTGATTTCTCTTGCACCAGGTGGAGGCTTGCAACTGGCTCCAGCAAAGTGGTAGCTTGTTGGAAGCGAGGGATTCCCATGCTGGGCTAGGTGCCTTGGGATCCGCAGGCAGTGCATGTCATACAGTAGTGTGGTAGAACTGGGGAGTGTGGAGCCACACTAAGCGTTGCCTGCAGACTTTTTTAATCTTTCTGCATCAGTGCTCTAGGGGCAGGATGGTGAATTGTTGTGTTTAAGTGGCATGCAGCTCTACGGAAAGAGAGCAAGTGAGTAAGCACTGGTGAGTACATGGTGTTAATGCACGAGTAAGCATTAATGGGTACATAGTGTTAATGTACAAGGCATAACCTTTCTGGGAAAAGAAAATGGACAGAGATTGTATGTTTGTGTCCCACCTGTGCTATGTGAGAACTGAAGCAACTGAAAAGCTCTAAAGACCTCTCTGCATTATTGTCAAAGGTCTGTTTGCCAGTTTAAAAAAGGAATGATGTTTCTGGTGTTTGAACAGTCTAACCAGACCTGCTCTTCTCTGTACTTATAGGTAGTAAATACCACACAGGCCTGTATTGTCTGCATAACTTAGGAGGCATCTATAAGAATTTTTGTGATTGAGTCACAGTAAGAGGAAGTGTCTATCTACCTGTCCTGGCAAATAAGCACCTGGTGTTCTGCTTAATCAAGATTAAGATTAGATACTGCACCATATGGGAAAGCTTTCCAGTTAGGAAACTGGATGTAGTAAATTTGTAGTGGCAACTCAAATGTTCTTTGCTCGTTAGCAGTTTGGCACCTGTTATTTCACAACTTCATGGCATCACTTATACAAAAACTTAAAAAAATATGTAAGTTAGTTC
The DNA here is from genome assembly GCA_039877255.1 of Loriculus beryllinus. Lineage (NCBI taxonomy): Eukaryota > Metazoa > Chordata > Aves > Psittaciformes > Psittacidae > Loriculus > Loriculus beryllinus. The sequence goes on from JBCJKH010035262.1 coordinate 10,868, forward strand.
CTTAAGGTTTAGTTGGGGAAATCCCCAGGCTGTGCTATAAAAGACCTCCATTGTCCCTGTGCTGTCACATCTGCTGGGTGAGAAGATGAAGCACATACAGGTGGCTGTGCTGCTCCTCATGCAAAGCATGATCACTCTGGCTGTAACAATGACAGCAACAGAATGGGTAAGATGAGGGTTTCATAACCTGAGCTTTGGTGTCTTCTTTTCTTCTCATGTAATTTAGATTGCTGAAAATTCTTTATTCTTCAAGGTTACTATTGGGAAAATGCTGAGATCTCTGCATGGAGAAAGTTTGAAGTATTCCTCTATCTTCCCTCCAACTAATGTATAGGGACTGGGTAATAAATGTAAAAGTGAGGCACAGGTTTAAAATCAGAGTCACATTCTGCCTTTGGTTAGATGAATGCAACTCCCAGTGAGGCTCTGAGTGGATTTTAAATGCTCTGTGTAGCTTTTAATTAATTAGCAAGGGCTTATTGCAGGAAAGGATCCACATCTTTGATGTGGAAGGAGTTGGGAGGAAGGGGCTTTTTCAGTTGCATGATTGCTCTCATACTTTATGACTAGGCACATGAAAACTATGCTGAATCTTTTTTGTGGGATACTCTCCCTCTTCTCAGTAAAACTGTATCTGGTTTGGCAAGAGAGATATTCAAATCAAAGCCAGTTGTCAGAGGAAAAAAATCCCGAACAGCCACCAAACAATAAATCCAGGGAGGAAGGGAGAAAAGCAAAAGTAGAAAAAAAAAAATAAAGAATTAAAATTTAAATTACACAGGTGAAAGATTTGCTTTGATTTTGTACTGATTTTTTTTTTCTTTCTATTTAAAACTGAGCTTAAATTATCAGAAGAAATATTTCACAAATAACTTAAAAACTCCTCCAAATGAAACAAACCATTTTGGTTTTGCATGACCTGAAGTGACTGCCATTTGGTATTCTTTAGATATAATCTAGGAAAAACAAACAAACAAAACCCATTTTGGCTCCCAATAACTCTTTCTGATTTTGTGGTTTAGTCACTGACCAGAAAAATCCGGCATGCCACTAATTGCATTGTTTGGAGTTTGGGAGCTCTGTGGATGCAGGCAGTGAGGTTAGCACCTCCTGGGAAGGTGCTTTCATCTGCTCAAAACCCATAAAGTTGCAAAAGTCAAGATGGAAGTGTAAATATATATCGATAAGCTTGATATGGGAGATGTTTCTCCTCAGGCTCTTTTGCTTTAAGGTAGCCCCCAGTTTGTGTAACTTACACAATTTGTGATGCTCTCTGCCCTAGCAATGTCCTCCTCTCCCCCACTATGTTCGGTGTAATCATATGAGCACACAAATGCTTCTTCAAATGGATTTATTTGACAAAGTGCCCCGCAAAAGCCTGTTTACAATGTGCCCTTTAATAGACCTGCCTTTTGCCAGCCATTTGTATTTCCTCAGCATTCTCTAGCTCAGGAATGGGGCTCTGGCTGAGATTTGGGAAATGTGGAAAGACACAGGGGTGAGTGCCCTGTTGCAGGGGAAGCCCATTTGATGTTCCATCTGTCACACCGTTTGACATCAAGGTATCTTGCTGCAGTTCCCAGTTTGCCACAGATTTTGGTGAGACCCTGCTGTGGGTGGCAGTGTGCTGCATCCCTGGTGATGCACCGTGCTCTGCACACTGTGTGGGGAGCAGACCTTTAAGGACACACAGAGCAGTGCCAGAGTGACAGCTGCTCTCGTTGGTGTGGCAGGAAGGCAGGTGCCAGCTACAGATGAGAGTTAAAGGGCATATATATAGTCTTACTACATAAAAGGCTCCCAAGGTGGACCTAGCCATATCCTTAGCAGTGTGGTGGCTACCTACTCTGCGGTGGGATGCTTTCTCCTCCATGGTGCTAGTAGCAGAGTGGGATGCATGCCCTAGCCATCACAGCTTGCAGCCTGACATCTTGTTGTGAAAGCGGCAACAAGTGCTATGGTGAGAAGCTGGAGTATGAGCTGGGCAGTGAGAAGCAGACATCCTTGCTGGGAAGGAAGGCAGTAGTCTCCAAATTTAGGGCAGAAAAGCACTGTTCTGTCATTTTTGACTGACAAGTAATCTGCTACGGCTGCCTGCCAGAGCCCCAGCTCACACATCCTAGGCAGGCTGAGCATCCCCTGCCTTTCACTGCCTTCAGACCAAGACTTTCTTCAAGAAGAGTTGTCTTTGAAATGACATTGTGCCCAGGAAAACTTTAGTCACCTCAGCAGCAGATTAGAAAAGTCAATCAATTTTACAGTTGCTGGGGATTGCTCCCATAGTAAAATCAAAGTGATTTGGAGCTGCAGGGTGGGGGCTAGCTAGTGGGGAAGGGATGGTGCTATCTGCAGGAACTAACCCTGGAAATGG
>JBCJKH010035264.1:0-13811 GCA_039877255.1 Loriculus beryllinus
GGGACCAGGTGAGGAAAGCTAAGGCCCAGTTAGAATTAAACTTAGCTAGGGATGTTAAGGATAACAAGAAGGGATTCTATAGGTACATTGTGAATATAAGACACACCAGGGACTAGTGTTCCAAGGGGGTTGGAACTAGATGATCTTAAGGTCCTTTCCAACCCTAACGATTCTATGATTCTATGATCTTAATATCCTTTCCAACCCTAACTATTCTATGATTCTATTCTAAAATAGCACATTAATCCAGAGCATCAGTCTACTTTTGAAGGGAACACCCTATTGCTTCTGTGACATGGATCAGAAGATGGGTTTGGTGTGCACAAGCCAGTTTCCCTTTGGATGAAACCATATACGAAAATGCACTTAAGAGTATAACTCTAAACACACAAGCACCCAAAGCAATAGGCAGACTGCATCTCCACAAAGCTCTCCAGCATGTCCCAAGCATTCGGAGACTCAACTGACACAAATTAATGCAATACTTGGAGTACCTCATGCTAAACAAAGGACTAAGTAGTACCCTTTGCACCTTTGTTACATAAAGTACTTTTGTGTCTGATGTTAGCCACCAGTTCCCAGTTCTTTGTGAACCCTTTACCTTGTGCTGAAGCCTCTCTTGCTCCTGTGCCATTTCTCTTTCCCAAATACCTGCCCTGCTTTCTGTTGCTTTCCTTGACACTGCTGAATGCCACTACTACTTTCAGCTTTATTTTGTATTGTACTCCTCCCAAATGTCTCTTCCCATGGCAAAAAATCAATCCCCTTCATGCTCACAGAAGCACAGTGGCAGCTGGAGCCACATGGACACACCACCAATCGTCAAACAATGCTGAAAGGGGAAGGTTTCTCTAGCAGCAAGAGGAGGGTAACTAGCCAAGGAGAAAGATCGTTTACTTGCAAGTGCAAGAGGGCTTGGTGATTGGCATCACAAAGATCAAGGAGACAAAGGTTGCCTTCTTAAAGACCACAGAACATGTGAGCAACATGGTAGGCAACCCTTGCAACAGATACCTTCAAACAGATCTTTAGGCACACCATCAACCCTACCCCCACTACAGCAGGATGTGCTTGTGCTGCGGCCAGGGTCATCGCATAGCATATACTCTAAGACAACACAGTCCCTATGCTTCCTGTTCCCAGACTCTGCGGATAGCTCCTATAAGGGAACACTGATGTTCCTGGAATGGACCCTTCCCTTTGTTCATTCACACATCAACAACTTCCTGCGTTAACACCTCTGATTCCAACCTAGTTAGGTTCATTGCCCTTCTGTAGCTGTTGCTAGGGAAGAAGGATGTATGCACAAGTGTTCAAGCTGAATTACAGCGCACTGAGCCTGGGTCTGCAGAGAGCCAAGTCGGCAGTCTGACTGGGAATGCTGTCATGGATTTAAAGGCAACTCCACAAGGACAGAAGACTGCTGTTGCTCATAGAGCAACAAGAGCCCTGTACAAGAGCCCTGCTCACCAAGCACACGTGCATAAAGCATATTCTGCTAACTCAGCCCGCAAAGGCCCTGACTATTGCGCCCTTCTTCCCCAGTGTAGGGGCACAACCCCAAAGCACATGAGTCTAAGTGACCCCTTGATCCAGGCGTACTGTTGTATGGCATAAAGCAGAGTCACAACAGTTACCAATGGGATGCCCTCGAAGGCCACCAACTGGTTCTCCCTTCAGTGCTGAGCAGCAAAAAAACCCCCAAGAGATCAACATTTCTGAGGAAGCCCTTTTCCTTCCTTTTCCTTCTCTGCATCTCCCTTTTGCATTGCTCCCCTGTGCTTCTCTGCCTTCCTCTGCTGCAGTTTGTTTTTCTCTCCTCTTTAAGGTCCTCTCACATAGAGGAGATCTCAAAGACAGCCCCTATTCACCAACCCCAGGCATCTTATCCTAAAGTTTCTGTAGCAGCAGCGCAAAGGGCTGGAAGTCCAGCAAAAAGACTAATTAAAAAGGATAAAAAAGTGATGGTGAATTTGAGTGCCACCAGGAACAGAGATGCAAACATGGGGAGAGCAGGTTAAGCAGATCCAAAGTCCATCGGGAATCTCTTTTTATTCAGCACAGACGTTTTCACACACTAATGAGTCATGGCACATTGTTTCATTCCTTCATTCCACTCTCTCTGCTCCCAGACACTGATCACGGTGGGTTTCCTCTGTGTGATATGAAGTGCTCCAACTTTTTGAAGATACAGGAAACTGAAATTACAGCCTCAGAAAAGGTTCACCTACATCCTCAGTGTCCACAGCAGCCATGTGTGTGACTTGCAGGGTGCTGAATTTATTTATGTCTCACCTTTTGTGCAAGCAGAACCAGGGAGCCTGTTCTACCTCAGTAAAGCAAGATACAAGGCCATGGCCTGGAAATTCCCTACCGTGGTCTGTAGACAGCAGGACTAACAAAGGGCTGCCCCTACTGTTTATTTAACAACAGTGCTGGGTCACAAACCAGGCTGGAATCAATACTGCTTACACTGCCTGGGGATCCACAGACGACAAACATCCAGGTTATCTTGCTGATCGCTCCACTACATGGAGGTAAAAGGGTTGGAAGGTGACCTTGGGAACCTTGATGACAACTACACCAAGACCAGACTTGCTCACCCCACATCAGCTCACCACTAGTGGTGGGAACTGAGGGTCACGAGACTTTACAGATGACAATCACTCTTTTGTCCAAGGTCTGGGCTGCTAAACTTTAATTTGGTGACAGCAGAGATGCTGCTCCCTCTGACAGCAGAATTCCTTGACTGTGCCTCATCACACACAAAAGCTTTGCGCACACTGATGGTCATTTCATGTCTAGAGAGCAATGGCATAGAATCATAAAATCATAGAACAATTCAGGTTGGAAAGGACCTTAAGATCATCTAGTTCCAGCACCCTGCCATGGGCAGGGGCACGTCACACTAAACCGTGTCATCCAAGGCTCTGTCCAACCTGGCCTTGAACACTGCCAGGGATGGGGCATTCACAGCTTCTCTGGGCAACCCATTCCAGTGCCTCACCACCCTCATTTTAAAGAATTTCTTCCATATGGCTAATCTAAATCTCCCCTGTTTAAGTTTGAAGCCATTACCCCTTGTCCTATCACTACAGGCCCTAATGAAGAGTCCATCTTCAGCCTTCTCTCTTCTCCAGGCTGAACAGCCCCAACTTTCTCAGCCTGTCTTCATATGGGAGGTGCTCCAACCCCTGATCATCCTCGTGTCCCTCTTCTGGACTCGTTCCAACAGTTCCATGTCCTTTTTATGTTGAGGACACCAGAACTGCACACAATACTCCAAGTGGAGTCTCATGAGAGCAGAGAGGCAGCATCACCTCCTTTGACTGGCTGGTCACGCACCAGGATACGGTTGCTTTCTGGGCTGCAAGCACACACTGAAGCCGGCTCATGTCAAGTTTCTCATTGACCAACACCCTCAAGCCCTTCTCTGCAGGGCTGCTCTGAATCACTTTTCTATCCAACCTGTACCTGCGCCTCAGATAGCAACAACCCAGGGGCAGGACTTTACACTTGTCCTTGTTGAACTTCATGAGGTTGGCACTCACCTCTCTAGCATGTCAAGGTCCCTTTGGATGGCACCTCTTCCCTCCAGCATATTGACTGCACCACATACATTGGTGTCATCATCCTACGGCATCCTACTGCACCAATCTTCTCCACCAGCACCAGGGAAAAAGTAGGTGCAAAACTTCAGACAATGTTCTTCTTTCCCAAACAACAGGATGTCCTGGAAGGTGAGAGTCTGGTCTTTTGGGTGTGTTCCTGGAACAGCTGATGGTGAAAAACACCCATCTCCAGCACTGATCTCAAGAGCCAAGAGGGGATGCAGGCAGCAGGTTACAAAGGTCACTTAGATGAGCATGAAGATAAACTGTTTGTTCCCACAAGAAGCTTACACAGACACTGCTGACAGAGCAATGACATGCTGGCATCTTCCTTGTGAAACAGGGAACAGGACAATTTTACACTACAGTCCAAAGAGCAGAGGTTAGTGGGACAGCTTTCTTTCAGAGCACTTTGCAGCACAAACACAGGGAGGATGGCTGGTCTAGGGAGCAGGCTCACTCAAATTCAAAGAACAGTAAGTGGACAAAGCAAGTAAAACTGAAATGTGATCTCCTGGCCTGCTCCAACTGCCCTGCATGTGCAGTTAACACAGACATGGCTAGCCATGACTCCTCTGGCAAAAAGATTCTCTCCCCCATTGAGAAGAATTCAGAAAAAGCAGCTCCACAATCCCAGCCAAAGCCCAGCACCAGCACTGCAGGGAAGAAACAACTTCTGCTAGAAAGCATTAGGAGTATTAAATGCCATACTGCAGTACAGTTCTGTTGCTTAGGGGGTGCTTGTCTTAATAAACTTCTGCTTCAGGTATCTGATGGACAGTTGCCTTTTCAATCATCCTTTCCTTAAATGTGTACCTTTGTTAGCTTACTAGAAAAACAGGGACCAGCACTTCTTTTTGAACAACTGATAAGGACAGAAAAGCATACTATATAGTCCTTTGATTTCCAGTTTGAGCAATATCCTGAGTCTGAACATTTCACATGGGTGTGTTTCTCCCCTTCCTCCTCCAAACACGACATTCAGAACCCCAGAAGTTATCAAACACAGAGCTAGTATTAATTAGCCTCTCAGAAGCCAAATACCATGGTCCCAGGGCAAATTGCTATAGAAGCCTATTTCTTCTGTGGTGGATTTTGTACCAATTCACAAGCCACATGAAGAGTTTAAGACAAGGGTAGCACTCCATTTCGGCATGCACCCTGCCACGTAATGCAGCCACTGCTGCTTGAGGCACTAGTCTACAGCTAGACTATGCTGCTGGTCCAAAACAAGTCAAGGGGCAAGCCAACAGCTAAGCAGAGTGGATGACAAGGGCTGTGGTCCTTAGGATGATTCTGTGGACTGTTTTTACAGAATTCCCCTCTCGGGCTCCACAGAAGTCAGAGCACTCCAGCAAGTAACACCAGCAAGTGCTTTACTGATGCATCCACTACTTCCCAAACATGACCCCTTTCCAGCTTGCCATGAACCATCACCAGCTTCCCACCAAGGGCTCTGCTACAAACATGCATGGAAGATGTCCACTGCCTTGACCTTTCCCATCCTCCACAATTCTCAACATGTACCTATATCCTACATAAAGGAGATATTGAGAGATGGAGGGAATGTTTCCTCTCATCCAGGCTTACTGTGACACAAGGTGATTATAAGGGCTCTCCAAAACTGAGGGATGTGAGGAGAAATATTTTAACTAAGGGGTAGGTGAAGAAACCCCAAATCTTTACCATTATTTCTAGGGACTGAAATATTTTTCCAGTAATTTCTTGTTCTATTTCTGTGCTTCCCCAGCTCCTAAACTGGAAGTGCTGACCTATCCTCCCAACTAAAAGCATTTCTCAGCCACTGAAATCCAAGACACCAGATCTCACACATAGTCACATTATCACCACCTAGATGTAAATCCTCTGGTGGACCTCAATGTTTTCTTCCCAAAGAGGGAAGAAACAGCTCGTGAACAAAAGGAAAAAAAAAGAAATAAACAAAAACCAAAATCAACAAAATCTCTTCATCAGGCAGCTCGTTTCTCTTCTAAGGGTCTGCACAGCAGACAACAGGGAAGAAACAAATTGAGGGACAGGGCAAAAGGAATCAAAATGGTCAGTGTATGGAACAGACTAACAGATTTGGCAGCTGCCTGCAAAAGGGGACAGAAATGGCTCCAAATGGGATAACAGGACCCTCAGAAATGCAAAGGATAAATCCTGACTAGAGCTGTACATTAATACCTTAGTGCCATCCATTTCTGCTCATGTTTGGACAATACTCTGAAGCCTGGGGAAAGGACTAATTTGAGCACAGCTCATCACTGGGATGAATCAGCTCACCAGTGTGCAATCTCCTTAGGGAGAGAAGAGAGAACTGGCAGAGGACAGTGCTGCAGAAGACAGCAATAGGAGGAAACAGCTGCTGAATTTGATGCAGGAGAAGTCTGTCATGTGGAAAACATTTTGGTGCAGTGTTCTTGGCCAAAATCCTCATCCCCAGTCAAGCATATCCTACAGCACGTAAGAACAAGTACATTCCCTTTGGAAATCCACAGGATTTCCAGCTCCAAAATGCTGAAACAGCAAAACCCAAGGCTTTTGCTACTGGACATGGAAGTAACAGCAAGACAGAAAACATCCTCTAGCACATGGCAAACATCAGGGTAAGCCTGTATCAATACTGTCCTTTCAAGGATAGTATCAATCACGTGTATCCAAAAGTGATGAGCCTGTGACAGATTTACATCTTTATTTCAGGAAACCCGTACTAGTTTGAGAATAGTTTTTGCAGCAACTTGAGGTCCACTGGCTTGCAGTCTGCACTGTTAACTTCACTCTGTGACCTTTCGTAACACTAAATGCAAAATGGACTTCAAGTGTTTTCTATAAATTTGTTTTATAAAAGCCTGCAAAAGTCTTCAGAATAAAACAGAAGTGAAAAGCCCCAAGTGGGCCCACCATGGAGTACAACGGACTTGCTGCAATTTTCAGAAGCAGTTCTCTTGCCTCGTCAGTGTATTGCAGAGGTTACTGCACCTTTTCTGCTAAAGAGGCTTCCACCTTCCCCCTTCTCATTCTCCTCACAGACCAGTTTAAGCACCTGTAAAGCAGCCCTCAAGACTGCAGCACCAAGCCTTGCCATGAACACTCTCCCTAAGGTCCTCCAGACTGCCATCTGCCTTAGAAAAACACTGCTTGGGGAACACTGAATCAGGGGAATGGCAAGCAACCCACGGCCCAGAGCAACCACAGGAAAAGTCTTTCTATAGTTCTCATTGACAAAGATGCTGGAATGAGTTTAAGGATACTGACATCATGGGCCCCTGCTGGTTAACAAATTCCCAAAAAACTTTAGCACCAATTCTGTACTGACACATCAGAAAGCTTGGTTGGGAAAGGCTCAAGGCTAATGGTTTTACCAGTGACCCCAAGACACTCTTGGAGCCAGTGCTGTATTAATGCACTTCAGCATACAGCCAAGCTGCTCTTTCCATCAGAAGTAGACACTGCACTGGGAAGCAACAGATCGGGAGCAGTGATACATGAATAATCTCCAAGCAGTGATAGCTATGCAGAGAGCCAGGCAGCCACGAACTATCACATCCATAAGTTCCTGTGCAGAGCTCTCCTGAACCAGCACCAGCGCTGCCAAGCTGAGTTTCAGCACACAGAGGCTGTGCTCCACCAGGAGCCACCTTTGTCCTACACAACGATCTCCCCCAACAAGGCCATGCTCATTTCCGTATGAAAAAGGATTGAGCCACAAAGCAATGGTCCCACCTTGCTGTCTGTCAGGAAACAAAGATGGAAACTCCAAAGGATAGAATAATTGCAGAAACTGGTATTTGAGCTTGCACTTGCAGAAGCCTATGTCCTTAGAAAACCTTCATATGACACACTGGGAGGTGAAAACCAGAGACCAAACAACAGGTAAGTGAAGAGCCCGCATCTTGCTAATCTTGCAAAAGCAAGCTGCCATGCAAGCTTGTGGATAAGAAAGAGAGGTAGGTCAATCCATTGGGTAGATGTGTTCTGGATTATTTCACTTTTATGGAAAACTTCATGCAAATACATGTCTGCACAGGAGTACTTATCTGGAACAATCTTTATCTAAACATATTATCAGCACTTCATATGAAATTTTTCCATCCATACTAAAAAATACCCTGCACAACTTGAACTTTTCTCAACACACAAGATAAAGCTCCCAGGTACTCTTACCTGTCAGAGGAAGTCTGACAAATACGCACTGTTCTTTAAATGGCTTTTTTCAGCTACAGAGATTTGATCAGCATCATCCTACCTCACTCCAGCTGAGGCACAGATCTGTTAAATTAGATCAATAATCAAAAGCAAAAGCTAGCTTCAGCTTTGGAGACTTTTACTAGCGGAGCTTTATTAAGCTGCCTTAATGGGACAGAGAAATATGGAACAAAACTGCATTTCATATTTTTGTTCAAGCAAACACTAGTTTACCACTGGACTCCCTTACCTGCAAAATTTTCAGTGACAAATAAAGCCCACCTCCAGGACTGTTGTACACTCCATGCAAAGGCAAAGAACCATTAAATGAAAAATTACAGCCTCGAATGTCCATATGCTCCATGGGCTTTTCACACAATACTGTTTATTCCACCAAGCACATTTTAGACTTTGAGGAACAAAAGTGGGTTTTGTATTCCTATGCCAGATTGACTGACCCTCTCCTTTGAAAAGTAAAGAAATGCCGCTTGTGATACTGCAGCACAGAGATAAAGATCTAACTTTAGCAAGAACTGCAAGTAACCTGACCTTTTAATTTTTCCTAATGTTTCACATGTGTCCCCACAGCGGCATACGAAAGGTTTACTTATTTGTTCTTTTTCCACATGGCATAAAAGAGCTTCCAGTCTGTGTGAAAGATGATGCTCCCGGTGGGCCTCTTATTTATTGCTCACTATAACTTCTTTCTTCTCTCTCCTGATGGCAACTGGAGACTCCTTCACCAGATTTCCATGGTGAAAGGTATGAGAAAAGACAAGAAGTTATCTTCTGTTGCATCTCTGGACACCTGCTCTGAAAGAGTCTTCTGTTCCTGCGTGCTGCTATTTGAATACATGAATGACCTTTCCAAGGCAAGCAGTGGTTTTCCTCAGAACAGGCTTGGTCCGACTGTCAAATTGAAGACTGGAAAAAAGGCACTCACTTTCCTTTGAGAGGTACAGCACTACCTTTGAGAACTGAAAAATCAACAGCCTTCAAGACTTGTTTCAGTCCCTGCAAATTACAATGCTTAAAGCAATTGAAGCCTTACTGTTGTAGTACAAATAAAATTATTACACTCTGCCTATCTATAAAGATTTTAATAATATAGAGTCCTGTGTATGAGCTCTGTCAATTCTTCTCTCAGGTGACCAAAAGAACTAGTTTTCCCACAGAAGCTTTGGCAGGCACTTGGAAAAGCAAAGAGGTACTGAGCCACTGAAAACAAAGGGAGAACACTATGTACACAACTCATTCCTGAGCCTGGTGAGCCTCACAACTTGGAGTCATTGCTTCCTCCAAAGCCAGCCTGAAGAGTAGAACCATCATAGAGTCTTCCCAATACTGGCTCAAGGGCTTTCAAAACAGTCAGTTCCTCTATTCAAACCATACACAAATTATGTCTCGGGGGTCCTCACCACTGCACAGGTTGCCCAGAGAAGCTGTGGCTGTCCCATCCATGGCAGTATTCAAAGCCATGTTGGATGGGGCCTGGAGCAGCCTGGTCTAGTGGAAGATGTCCCTGCCTATGGCAGGAGGTTGGAACTAGATGATCTTTAGGGTCCCCTCCAAACCAAACCATCCTGTGATTCAGTGAAATGATGAAGAGGAAAATTGCACATCATCAGGAGCTGAGACAATCCTTGAGCAAGGGGAATCAGAGCAGGTAAAGGAAACTCCATAGGAAAGGCAAGAGAAGAAACAAAGAGTGTACAAAGATGATGAAGATGCAGGGTGGAGGTCAGGAAGCAGGATGGAAATGGAGAGAAAATAAAACAACCCAGGGCCTTGCTGCAGCTCACACAAACAGGAGATGGGGTTGTCATGCATCTCACATCACTATGTCTAGCTCTGCCTTCAACGGTTCAAGGATTATGTTTACAGACTGATAAGTGTGCATGGCAGAGCTTCACAAACAAACTCCAACCACCAGCAAACAAGCCTTCAGCTGGAGACTCAACAAGGAGAAGCTGTTTCAAGTTTCAGGAAAAAATAAAAATAAAACAAATGAACAAAAATGCAAACAAACAACAAAACACCACACACTTGATCGCAGTCTAAGTCCCTGCATGGGAACAGGTTTTACAGCAGATTATGCCTCAGCTGCCGGAACCAAAGCCTGCTAAACAAAAGCCATCAGCTTCTGAATGAAACAAAAAATGCAGGTCACAAGCCATGTATCTCAGCAAAGATCGCCAGCCACTGCAACAACTTCCCAAGGGCCAGGACAGTCTTCATGACTGACTGTTTTCTAAATCAAGCCTGGAAGTTTTTCACGGAGGCAAGTTACAGGTTGCATACACATTCATGAGATACACGGTTAACCCTGATATAATTCCTACACCCTCAACCTTTGTCTCATGGCCTAAAAAGCCAAGGGATAGGTGTATGAAGGGGTTGGGAAATGAAAACAGAGCAGGAAAAGAAAATAAGAGAAAGTACTGAAAAAGATATAGAGGAAAATAAATCATACTGATAATGAAGTAGAATGAATAAAAGCACTTAGACAAAGGATGCACGTAATGATTTCATTTCTTTTAATTGAAGATGCATGGGAGGAAGGAAAGAAACAGAACAAGAAAAACTAATCCTGAACAGGAGACTGGGGCTAGAGAAGAGAGAAGGAGAGGCCAAGAGGGAAAAGATCTTATTTTGTTTAGTTCCTCAGGTCACTGAGTATTTCAAGTGTGAGTCTTCCAAGTGCAAAATTCCCCGCACCGCAAAACCCAGGTCCAGCTTGCTATGCAGTACTCTTGACTGTTCTCACATTGTGTAGGCAGTACACAGTGCCACATGACAGTAAACCAGAAAAATGCTACAGCTAAAACATGCCCCCAGTCACACTCACAGACAGCCTTCTTCCAGGTGACAAATCCTTACACTTAGTGATCCCCTGTCCAAGTGAAATGTGGAAGTAGATGCTCTTTAAAGTCATTGTATTCCTGCATGCTGCCTTGATCAATACAGCTGTGTTCATTTACTACTTGTTTCAAGGTCCACGACAAGGTACAGCAGCGAAACTTTACCTGGACACCAGTTCTATGGAGGATCAGATGTGTGCAGGCATTGTGATCTATGCAAAAGGAAAGGAGACACCAAGACACCAGGTATAGATACACAAAAGCACAGCCAGGAAAGGACTACTTAGCTCAGCTCTTTCTGTTGGCTTTAAACAACTATAGGATTGAATAACAATAACCAAATTAAAAGGGTTTTCCATATAACGGTTCACATCTTTATAGTTAAGAGTAGCTGAGGTGGCAAACTATAAAGGACAGATCAAAACATACTGACTGATTTGTTAGCCATGGAGGTTTTAAAGCAGGCTGGTTTGTCTCGCTTACAGCTCTATCAATGAAAGTAATCAGCCTCTCTGAACACAGCAAGAAAGTTTATTTAGGGCAGCACCACAGGCTTCTCTCACCTCTGCTAGGCATGGGATGGTAATTTGTTGGGGGCGGGGATGGATCAATTCCCTCATCAGATCCAAGTTCACTCCTGTCTTTGATCTAAAAATCACATTTAGCAAAACACACACACTAAGTGTCTAAACTTTGTGGATAAAGACTGCATAAAAGCTTACACTTTCTGCAACTGAGCACTACTGCAAGCAGAAAAAACACATAGCATCATACAAGTACATAACGAGTTCTGGGCAAAACTCAAACTCTGGGAAAATAAGCCTCCTGAAAGTCTCAGGGAACACAGCAGGGGTTGGTACGTCCCCTTTCGCTTCCACCTACATTTATGTTTCATCCACACGGCTTCTACTGGAGATTTAAAAAACACAAAAAACAAAGAAAAGGAAAAAAACCCACCACAGTAAACTCACAGACATTCAAAGACAGGTGTGTCCCACCACGCCAAGCAATCCCAAAGAGTCTTTTTACAACTTCTATAATACCACTGTGGATCAGCTCAGTGATCCCCACACTGCGTTATGTGGTCCCAAGCAGTATTCGCTCTGGAGGTATCAGAAGGAAGCAGAAAAAGCCTTGCTAATGTAATGATATAGCTGAATGACTCCAGAATGACTCAAAGAAAGGAGAGTAATTCTTCCTGAACACGGTAGACAGCTGGTAGTGTACTCACACCCCCCACAGAAAGGCTTTTGAGTGTTAAACAGCATAGTCATAGATTTATTCCTTCTCATGAGTGTGCTTCACCCAGCTCCCAGTCCCTCTGCTCCTGGGAGCTCCATTACTCATGTTAAAGACGATTCCTTTTTAATCTACCTACTGCTTTTCAGATTCATCTCAAAGCATGATTTTTAAAATTTTAAAAATAAAGGGGAAAAACCCACAACATTTGCCTGTATGAAACTACCATTGAACAAATAATCCAGTTTTGTTTTGTTTTTTCCTCTGTACGAGTTTTTCTGAACACAAGGAAGGGCAAAGGCAAAAGAAAGAAATTAACAGTCAAATCCTGAGAAACCAGACTTTTAATTTAGTTTCTAAGTGACAGATCCGGGTCCTGCAGTCAGACTGTCTGCCTTCAAGTTCCAAGAAAGAGTCAATGGCACCTACATGTCAGAAGCCTGTTTTCACACCTCATTGCCAGACTAAACATAGGCTTATGTTTTCTCTCATTCTCATTTCCTAGATGGCACAAAAGGCTGAAATGGAACAGAAAAGCATTTCTTACCCTACTAAGAAACTAAAAGTTTAATTTAAAAAAAAGTGCCTTTCCACATTACCACATTCATCTATTTTCATATATCATGGGAGGCAAAAACTGCCTTATTATCCTCACAGGGAACAGGAATTCACTTGTAAAGACAACTTTTCCTAAGTGGATGAGAGAGTTTACAAAAAGGATTGCTGTTTGAAGAATATGGAACATATAAAACAATAAGTAAAGGTCACAATATTTACTGGCACATTGAGAATAGAATTCCACATTGACAAAACAACCTAAGTATAGCACATTCCGTGCTAAACGGATTAAGACCTCACAAACACTTCAGAAGACACATCTAAGAGCATTACGGCTTTTCTTTTAGGAATTCCCAGCTTCAGCATTGCCCCCCAGCACCATCATCACTTTAAAATATTAAATCCCATCCCCCCTGGGCCTGCAGAGCATGTCTGGAGAAGAACGTCAAGTATATACTGACCCTTATGTGCACACCATCACCCACCTCTTTCAAAGGTCCATCCACAATCTCATGTTGCTTAAAATATAAATACCATTTGGAAAAGCCACATAATCAGGGTAAAGTACACAGGTAAAGCAAACATACAAATGCACTCTGGATCTCTGTGGCCAACCCTGGCACTGAGGAATACTGTCACAGCCTTCAACTAATTTTACTGATCAGCACAAGTCAGTATGAGCAGGTTTCTCTTTTGGAGAGTTTTTACAGTCAGGAGGAATGGTTATGATTTCTTAGGAGGCATTTTCCCAGATGCCAGGCTTGGCTTTTCAGTCCAGTGGCCCGCCCCACTGCCCAGCCCCAATCACAGCACTGCAGGCTCTACTGCTTCCTACCCAAGCTACATCAACTCCTGCAAACACAGCAAGGGGTTTGCCATATCACAAAGCAACATTTGATTACAATCCTCAAACACAATTTGAACTGTCTAGAAAACACGAATTATAGTAGTATTTAGCCATTCCATTATTATATTATAACATGCTGTTGAAAGAGGTTTTGCTTTCCAGCGTACGCACTGGTGAGTAGAATGTATTTTCACCCATAGACAAAGCACTGGCTGATTTTTAGGCAAAGAAAAATTGGTAAAAACCAGCACACTGTTAACACTTTCTGAAATTAAATGCATTAACTACAACTGCAACCAGCACTTGATGCCTCCCAAAAGAAAGGATGTTTGCTTTCAGCAGTGCAATAACCTGGATCACGACTTGAAATGCTAGTTACTACAAAGATGGGCATGAGCTACTGAGGTGGAGGGAACTCTTAATTACTAGACTTAAAGCTCTGCCTATTGTTTGATTCTTAAAACCAGCCAACTATGCTCGTGTCTCTCTTCTGGATGTGGAACAGCC
>JBCJKH010035265.1:689-16051 GCA_039877255.1 Loriculus beryllinus
CTTAAATATACCTGCTTTTCTGTCCAATATACTAAACATTAATGGCACAATTTAAATATTATCATTGTTCATTATTATCTTCATTTAGCACCTGTCAAATCATACCTTGAACAGTAGACAGAATATTAAAATTTTAACTACTTAATGAAGTATGAAGAATCTAAATCTGTTCTTTACACATGAGGCTCTATTTGGTCCCACCTGAGTCAGAATTCCTGTAGCTTATTACAAGACTCAACTGCTATTTCTTACTTAAAAGGATCACAGAAAAGCAGTACATGTGGTAAAGAGTTCAGGTACTCACTCCAGATGAAAAAACCCTATTTCTTGATACCAGGGTTCAGATTCCATTGACAGTAAGAGTAAGTTAACACATACCTTGCTTCATTTAAAGAAGCGGCTCATTTTGATGGTGGTTAACTTTTGATCAAAAAGGCAGAGGCTTAGAAACATACAGAGCTGCTGCCTGACAAGGTCTTCCTTCCTCTTCCCACACCACCCCTCTTTTTGAGGCCAGGCACAAAGGATAACAACAAACCTGAACTCATTTTCACACTCCATAATGTTTCAAGCATAAGTTACTTTGTAGTCATCAGTATTTAGCCACAGCATCCACTCCCTACATGGTATATTTTATGATCATATCCAAAGAGAAAGACCTACCTCAAAGAGAAACAGACAATTTCCTACATTATCAAGGCTTTCAAATTCACTCCCTCATATGATTTTACTCTAAATCTAAGAGGCTGATCTATTCTTCGATCTATTTTTTATTAGCATGATGGTACCGATTCCAATGAGATTTCTTTAATCTGATTTTTTTTTTCCAGTGATGAACAAAGTGAAACTGGAAACTCTTATCACAAGGACAAAACATCACTCCACATCCATTTAAGTCCACAAAAGAATATAGTAAGTGTGAGTCACAACTTGCTTACAGATGCATGCTTTCCTGATTTGGAGTCTTTGCTTCTTTAGAAATAGAGTATTTTTATAGTTGGTCATTTTTTTATTTTCCATCACTTGAGGAAATAAAAAGTTAATGACCAAAAGGCGGATTCTTGCAGCCACAGGAAGGAGCAGCCAATGTGTGAGAAACAAGCAAATGATAAATTCTTACTGAAACATAATCCCATGTTCCTGATATTAATCCGCAACTACCAGGCAGAATGTTCATTAAAACTTGTACCAAGACACTGGAAAAAGTGAACAGAACTATAAATACAACACAGGCAATGAGCATTCTGAATGGACAAATTGAACTTAATCACATTGATATATGGCATAAAGAGTAATTTCTTTTAATTGTTTTAAATGAATCCCTATGAAGCTGAAGTCTCATTTTTACTAAAATAGTAAGCACAGCCCAGTTTGGAAAAATGCATCTAGCAACCACTCAGCAAATATTTTAAAACTATCTAGCAACTTATTCCAGAAAACTGTGAGAATATGCAGGAACAAATTTATTAACATACCAGTAATACTAGAAAACAGCCCTGCTATTAGTAGTCAAACAGGTCTACACTGGAGATGCATAGAAAGCTAAAGGTTGAGAACAGAAATCTTGGGAAAAAGGTGACGATCTCCCCGTGAAAAGCATGGCTATTCCCATTTTCTTTGAAAGAAACACTAGGATACCTCAGAAACAAAACAAACAAGCAAACAAAACAAACAACAAACCCTACATAAACCTGCTTAAATTTACAACTCCAAAGCTAATGCAACAATTCTCTACACGTTCAAATATATATTTACTACAATTCAATCACTGACTTTCAAAAGCACTATGAAAAAGTCAAGTTATTAATGGTATGATTCATAATGTCATTCTCTTACCATTTCATTTGTGTGTTTGCACATGTGAATACATTTCACAAATCAAGTGAGAATTGCTCTAGTGTTGGTCCCTGAAAATCTGTTCATGCCTCAAATCTAAAAATTAAATCTCTGCTAAACCAAAGAAAAGTCAGCCATGAACCTTGCAGGAGAACACATTATCACAGTAAGAAATTACGTGAAACCACATATGTGAATTTTGGATGTATTTCAACTCAAAATATATTTCTTTATATATTTAAAAAGTAAAGCTGATGTAAATCTGATTTGAGTCAGTTGGGTCAAATAATTTGAAATGGCGATTGTCAGGATTACCCGTTTCATACATAATGCATTTTGCTTTACTGCCTCACTGCTGGTTAATAGCTTTCATTATTGAATAATACAAAAATACATTTCACAGTGTCCAGTAAAAAAACCAAGTATTTGTGAATTAGGATAGGAATATTGTCCACAACTGAATGATATTTTCTATTACTAAATACAATTCTGACTAGAGTCCAGTCATATGCATAACATCTTACAGTAGCAGAAATCAGCTGCCTTCTATCCAACCCTTCAAAGCAGAGGTAGCTACATTTATACTTCTCACTTAATCAAAACTTCTATTTGTGAGAAAATAGTTCCCAAAACTTACAGTAAACAAACAACAAAAGCAATATATACTGCCATTTTTTCTTTTTAAAGTCTTGAGTTAAAAGAATATATATATATTTTGTAATTCATGTTAAACCCAAAATATCAGGATTCATGGATCTTGTATATCAGGATTCACAAAGCTTAAGTGATACCAGAAACTTACTTTTTTTCCTATACATTTATCTTTCAATCATGTAAACCTTTATATTTCCATCAATTTCTCTCTGCCTCAGCATAACACACCCAGATTGTCCTGTGAAATTACTTTCACAGGTTTTTATAACAAGTTCTTACAGCATTCCAAGTCTAAAACAAAAAGAGTAGCTGAACTTAAGGATAATTCTTGCTTAGTGAAGTATCAGCATGCCTACCTAAGACAGGTCCAGGAGATTCTAGCACCAATGTATAATATATGGGTTTGTTTTTATTTATTCCAACCTCCCATCAGGCTGTCTAGAAATAGACACTGTGTTCCATTTCTCACGTTCTAAAACTCATGAAGGATCATCTTAAACCGCACAGAATTCACACACTTACATGGTCCTTAATTACAATAATAAGTAATGGAACATATTAGTTATTTGATGATTAGCTGGTTATTTTCTTCCTCTTTGCTAAAACGGGAAGAACACAGTTCAGGCAGTTTTACATTCATCCTTGAAAACACTTCACAGAAGCAAAATGTTTCCTATTCAATTTATTTCCTTTGAAAGTTTATACAGTACAGCAAAATTGAAATCTTAGCAGCATAGTCTCCACATCTTAAGATCAGTAACAGTACGTTTTACATCCAGTAGCAGCACAGCTACTCATTTTCACATAAGATTTCTTGCTCTTCTTAAAGTTAGCTTAAATGTAAATGAGATTCAAACTAGAAGCTACTGGTCAAGAGCTTAAAATATAAGTACATCATAAATGAGGCTTTAGCATGTGCCTCACTAATTAACAGCCCCATCACCATGTTAGTTCAAAGTTGTCACATGTAACATACAGATACAATATATAAGAATATGCATTTATAAATCATAAACTTGACTCTGGAATCTCCAAGAATAACATGAACATGAGAACTAACTGCAGACATTGAAAGGCACCTTCTCCTCATTTATGTATGGGTCCAAATGGCAAGGAAGCAATCAACACATTTTTTAGCTAACTGACCCTATCTAAACACACCGTATGAATAAAACATCACAGTGTGTAATATAAGATTCTTCTAAGAGATGATGATTTGAGACCAAGGCCTTCCCAAGGGCAGAACAAAACCACCTAAAGATAACTTATGCCAATATACCAACCAAAACCGCAGTCCTTGCACAGGAAGGGGAAAAAAACCAACAAACAGAAAGCATAAAACAAAAACATAAAACAAATAACCACAAAACAAATAAATAAATTTTAAAAAAAACCCCACATATCAAGACAAAACAGAAAAATAGGGTTGTAATTAAACATGTCTCCAGTTCCTCCCGGAAATGCTCCCTCAGCACGAGGGCTCAGCACTCCTTTCCACAGACCCTCCATCAGTCTCTAGCAGCACCCTTTTCCCTTACCTGCACGCAGGACAATGCTGCCGCCTTCAGCTCTATGGGGTCCTGTGGTACAAACTACCCGAAGCCTGAGCAAACACCACTTTGTGTGGTGCCCTATTCCCGCCTTCTCGCAGCCTCGCGCCGTTCCCGTCAGCGTGCACCACCGCCTCCTTCTGGAAGGCTCCCGAGAGCGAGCCAAGAGCAAGCTTCCTTTTTCCTCAGGGGCTTCCCGGCGCCATCTTGCGCCCAAGGGCTTCCCCCGCAGATCGGCGACAGGGAGACACGCAGCCAGGTACCATTGCCTACTGAGTGTGAATGGGTGGTAGTGAACCTGTCTGGTAGAAAATATGTGCGTGTTGCCTTGTGCATGGGTATCCATGTGAAGAAAACTGGGGCAAAGAGAGGCTGTAACTTCTTCTAAACTTTTACATGAATAAACAGTACCACTTCTGGTCTGCAAAAATGGCAGTGTTTCATGGGTTCAGGTGGAGAGGTTGTTCCATGCTCCCTTTCCCAAAGCTACGTCAGTGCAACACTATACAAATTAAGGAAAAAAGTCCCTGTATTTAGGGTCTATGGAGCACTTGGGGATTGGTCCAAGTGAAAAATGCTGTATACATAAAAAGTGTTATCAGAATGGCATGGCTTTACAAAAGTTTTCTCTGAGGAAGAAGTGAACCTCACTTTTCCCCTACTAACTATAGGAGATAAATGTGTGTAAAAGAAAAGGAGAAACAGTTTGATAAAATATTTCTTGTGATTTATTAAGTGGGAGACCAAAGCATCTGAGTTGGATCCCAGCTGGTTGTAGTTAAAAGGATTAAGATCAAGCCTTACTAATTCACATCTTACATTATTAAGGGCATGAATTTCTCTTATGATATTAAAATCTAGAGTAAATATATATTTAAAATTCAATCAAGCTCAGCAATATCATTAGATTATTTCCTTGTGCCACAACTCTGTTTTTCATTACCTGTTCTTCTTCCAGTCCTCCTAAGGAGAAATACTCTTCTTACCATATTTATAGCTTGAAATAACCTTTGCTTCACCATACTGATACAGGGCCAGTAATGAAAGAAACTAATAATAAATTTTTTTCATACTGTGCTTTCTGCAAATTTTTTTCCACATTATTGAATGCAACTTTCAAACAAAAGGCGTATAGCAAATTATGCATTAATTGCAACAGAATTTTACTTAATCCTTTATATGCTAATCGAGTAGGACTGAACTTTTAATAACTCAATATTAGCATATGCGTGACTTGAAGTTATACCATCTTCTGAAAGGTGCAATCATGTAAACTTGTAAGAAATTGCTGTTAATGGTAAAGAATATTATGCCTTACTGAAATATAAGAACAGTATTTCTCTAATTATATATTTATATAGGCAAAAATGATAGGTATTTTTCTGTGTTATTTTAAAAAACAACACAAAATGATGCTGCAATCATCTGTTTTGGTAAACCACTTTCCAGCACATAGCACCTCCTGTCCTGACAGATCCCCAAACTGCTGTAGAGATTGCAAATACATGGATTGCTTCTCAAAGACACTGAAATTCTGAGCCAGGAGCACTACACTGAAATGATTCTGGAAAGGGGATTGAAAACTAAATTGTCCAGTGGAAATGATGGAGCATAGCTGTTTAGTCTTGAGAGAAAGCAGCTACCAGAAGTCAGTCGGACTACTTGTACAAAAATGTTCAGCAAAAAGAGCCACAGAATTGGATGAAACAGAATTATAAGGATACTTTAAAATGTGTTACAGCATTTTGATGGGCTGGGCCTGATTCTATACTTTACATTTTGTTTTACCTATATAGTAAATGGATCTTTTCTATTAAATTGAGTCAAAGGCCACTAAAATCAGTGACAGCTTCCTTAGGGTTTATGAAGTTTGCCAGAGCTAAAGCCCTGGAAACCAAAACTTAAGCATGAAGTGAGAGAGCCTAGATATCTCAACAACAGAACTTATTATTAAATATTGGCGTAGACTGCTGTATGTCAGCCCTGAATACTTAATTTTAGATTTTATTACAAATGTTCATGCCAAATCAAAGAAGCTGTGCTCTTGACTGAAGCCTGCTGTGGTAAAGCTGATGCTTAAGAGAACCTCAGAAAACTTGATTTTTAAAGTTTTGCCTAGATCCATGAACTTTATCAAGATACTACAACTCCTTCTTAGAATGTACTCAAATATTGGAAAATGTGTCGTTTGCATTTCTTCACTGTGTCCTCATTGAAACCTGTCCACAATTGAGAAGAAATAAAAAGGTTTTTGTAATGTGGTAAAAACATTCCTAGCTAGGAATCTGCATGCCTATTGACTCAGTGTGGCCAGCCTACTGTCAGTGGTGTACAGAAACAAGTGGTGAGGCATAGACTCATGCTTCTAATGTAGAACAGAAAGGCGTGGGATCTTATTTCTCATCCATTCTTCTTCTGACATACTGCAAGAAGATGAAGATCTTCAAAAGGTTTTTAAAGGGGGGTGGGCATAACTACATTAATGAGAACAGTGTACCTATGTGTATCAGATTCTTGTAGGTCACTGATGTTCATAAAAAGCTTTCAAGAGTCATATTGAAGTGTATTTTCCCATATAACATCATGAGCCCATCATTGCTGGTACACTGCACAGAACATTTTTGAACAAAATGGAGTATTAGTTCTTGAAGGTAGGAATTAAATGAAAAAAAATCTTAGAGGAACAATGTGAGCAGTGGTTAAAGTTTCAAACAGATGTGCATGTTTTCTCTGTTTTGTATAGAAGTCATGTCCCTACTCCACAAACTCAAGTGAAAAAGATAATTTTGCCTATAAATGGAGTGACTTCACCTCTTGATAACAGGTTATTATTTAAACGTGAGAAAGATGTAAAAGAGCACAAAATATACCACAAAACATATACCAGCCTATTTGCTGAAGTAATTACAACACAGATAATCATTGAATAATACAGGATTGTATTAAATACTGTATCATTTGTAAGTTTTGTCATGGTTTACATTTTGGTGACTTCACCTGTTTCAGTTAACTAGAAATAACCAAAGGCTTTTTGGTTATTTCTGGAAATCACACGTTTGTATTAAGGTTGTAATATAAATGCCATGAAAACACATCAGATAGACTGTTTCATTACGTCAGCTAGTTATGCCTCCAAATCTGAGACCTACCAAGAAAATGGGTGTTTTTCTTTATATGCAGAAGTTGCTTTGAATTATTTAAGCAAGATCAGCTCAAGTGACACAAGGACATAATTGCTTCATGAGATAGCACAACAGTGATAAGATTAACTGTTCAATCAGTAACTGTTATAAGTAGAAATATTGATTTATGATTAAATTAATAGAGAAAAATAATAACATTTCAAATCCTTAACCTCTGACAATGTAACTGTCAGTCAGAACTCCTGATGAGTTCCAGTGAAGTAGATGCTCAGAACTTATAAAATCCAAACCCTGAGTGTTTAGTAAAGAAAACTTAGTGTTCTCTTACTAACATCTATCAGAATTCTAGTGTTGCATTTTATGCAATATGTATTAAACGTACTAGAGCAAATTTCCCAAAGAAAATGTCTATTCTGGTATAGGAGCTAGAAGTGTTAAAGTACCATGGTGTTGAAAAGTAGCCACAATGTAATTATGAGGAACAAAAAATCAGGTTTAACTAGGATTACTAGATTACTAGGAACTAGGATTACTAGAACACTTTGCTAGAACTTAATGATGTTAGTCTGTGTATACTTTCAACTACTATGAGATATTTTGAATTTTTTTCAAACATACCAGTATGTAAAATCAGTGTGAAATGGCGTCTTAAGTTTGCAGGTCTGTTTGCTAATAAAAATCCACCATATTTGATGTGATGCAGTACATTACACCTATTTTCTGATACCCAGAGATGATGAATTCCTAGAAGTAGCCTAATGTCTCACAGTGGTGTTTCTTTATGCATCAGTAGAAGCATGTAGATCATCAGTAGTTCATTCCCTACTGCTACCACCAGAGTTCTTATGATGGGATTTTGTGTGTGTTTGCCACATATCACAGATTTTTTTTTTTTTGTCTGACAGAGTTTGAGGAGGCACATTATTTCTCAGTACACACTGTGGATGGATGCTGCATTGTTTTAAATGGAGAATCATTTTCTGTAACCTGAGGGATACTGCCAAGTCTGATTTCTTTAAAATCAATTCAGGAGATTCATGCTCAGACTTGGCTGGAATACAGAGGCACACACTTTTGGATCAAATAACAAAAATACAAGTTCCTGTAGTTTCTTTTCTGTGGGGATGCAATATTTTCCTATAGGAAAAAAAATAAACAATTAGATGTTTTAATGCAATGCAATATATTCTGTCATATATTTGCTGGTGTCTTATACTCAGATTAAAGCACACAAATATCAGGTTGAAATCTCTTTCCTATCCTAGAAAAATATGATCAGTCATCTGAATCCATTGTTTAAATGTATATGATTTCAGGACAAAATGAAACCAATAATGACACTAGCTACACAATGCCCTATCTTATACAATTAGAAATCAGAGCAGTGCGGCTTTCTGTTGTTTGTTCATTTATTTGTTTGATAACAGAGACATTCAGGGAAATCAGCTGAAAAATATCTGCAAGATGAATTTCCAAGCTGATGACCAAAATAGTGTTGCCTGGAATGCAGATTACGTTCCATTCCTTGGTTCAGATAAATGTTTCTCACATGGCCTCTGAAGAACAGTAAAAGCTTTGCACTCTCCTTGACCACTAATATTTTAGAATTCTATCAATGACAGATAAAATAATTGTTAGATTTTCAGCTGTCTCATTAGTCTTGCCTTTGACCTGAAATTAGAAAGGTGAATAATTATATTCAAATAAACTTCTGGTTAATTATTTAGCTATTAAGTTGAACACTAAAACTATTTTTAATGAAGGCTTGTTACTGAAATGATCCTTTTATTACATTTTTAATAAATCAATACTTTAAAAAAAAAAAAAAATCAATGTTCAAAAGCTTAAACTGACTGCCACCTCAAGTTACCATTATCTCCTTCTAGTGACACTAGCAAGAGTCACAGACCAATAAGAGAAAACATGGGAATTGCTGAAAATATATTTTATTTGTGATTTGTTACTAGCACAGGGCTCAGGTTGCATCCAGCCTTCAGTTACTAGAAATCAAAACAAAAAACATAGCCAGTTGTTGCTTTGCTTACTGTTCTTAATTACTGTTTCTATAGTTTGTTATCTGAGACCAGATTGAGAGTATGCGTACAACTCCTAGCTGTTACATTCTATCTATACAACTCCTAGCTGTTGCATTTGCTCTTTAGAAACAATAAATAACACTGACCCTTGTCATGTTTCTGAGCATAATACAATAATCCATTAGGTTTCTAAACTGAATGCTACTACCACATTGCACTTGCTAGTCTTTAACTTCCCTCAGGAGAAGTGTTTACAATTTAGAGAACATACAGGTATTCCATCTTTCAGTGGGACACTTTGATCTTTTATGTTACTGTAAAGGAAAAAAGATGCACATATAGCTGTAGTTTTTGTCTGTTAAGACATTGCTGGGTGAGAGAAGAACGTTTTTGCTGTAAGTATGAATGAGTTACTGGTCTTCCTTAAGCAAAGGTAAAGAGAGGAATTAAATATTGTCTGCCAGACAAGGAAAAAACGTGCTCAGTTGCTTTTAGGTAGGTTATACAATCTGCAGATTTCCATGCATATGTTACTCTGCATCAGATAGTTTAAATGCATAGTTCTCTGTTAGAAATTAAAGATGCAATTTCATTCACTTACTCTTCCCTCATTGCTTTTGCAAATTGTCTTTGTGTAAGTGTTCATTACTATGTCTTAGCAAGCAGGCCACCTAGTGCCTAACAATAGCAAGTACTCTACAGTGACCTGAAGTGTTCTGCAAGAAGCAAGAGTACACTTAGCCAACTGGCTATCAAAATCATGTTGCCATGTTACAACTCTGCAAAAATAATAGAGGATTCGGTTTCCCCCACCTACCTTAAAGTAGGATTGTGACAGTTTCCTGTGAAATTTTTAAACAAGGAATAGATATGCACCTTTTTATTGTTAAGAAAGATAAAATCATTTTTTTAAAAGCTAATTTTATAAGTAATCAAGCTGCCTGAAGAGTTCCATTATTTCTGTCTGTAGCTGAAAAAAAAAATACCCATCTTTTTCTACAAGTAAGATTTCCCGTTATTCTTAGACACATGTGATTTCTAATTTAATCTAGTAAAAAGAAGAATAGTGCAGTATTGTAATAGTGTGAATGACATGTGATTATACCATTGCAAGGGGTATTTCCTCCTAATTTCATTTGCATCAGTATTTCAGAGTCCAGTTCTGCTTCTTTAAAGACTGTTGGCAAAATTTCCATAAACATCAAGAGATACAGTGGCTATTAAGCTTTCTATTTTATCTTGGCATATACTGCTTTCCTGTACACTGAAACAAAAATTGAAGAATCCCCAGAAGCAGCCAACAGTCCCTCAAAGTAAAAAGACTACTTCCTTCTTTACTCAATTTTAAATTATCATTAGTGATTTCCTTGGAATAGTGAGATTTTAAGCCTGTGGAAAGGCTATGTTCAAAGGTATCAGAAGATACTGAATGTATTTTCTTACTCAGATTCTATAGACTAGTTTTTAAATATCCTAATTTGACATGTTCCATTAAAGTGAGTCAGATCATAAATGGCTTAGTTAGAACCAGTGCTTTAGTCTTCCTGAAGTTCAGTGGAACCTAGGTTCCCAGAGCACTGCAAAATACATATCCAGTGCTGGATATCTCATCCACTTCTTATAGTCCAAGCTAAATATTTCTTTCAAAAACCAATTTAGCCTGGAAAATATAATACCCTGAATCTTCTGGTTCAATTTCTAAACTTGTGTAGGACTTATGTGTGTATATATATGTGTGTATATATACATTGCTTATATGGAAAAGAAATAATGAAAAGCATTTATTTCAGTGAAATAAACTTCTTTTGAGGATTAAAGTAAAATTAAAGAGAAGTGCCCATTACTTGCAAACCTACCTCAAAGGACCAGTTAAGAGATTTTCTTCCCCCAAGATACTGAACATTCTGTAGGTGACTATGACCATATCACTGTCCAGTACTATCCAACACCATCTAAGTGCACTGCATTTACTACTGATTTATATACTGATGAGCATTTATATTTAAAAAATTAAAATCAAATAAAGTAAAAGAATAAGTCCCAGGTGTTAGATCTGCCTAGGACAGGAAGTAAATTCGGAATGTGTTTGGGGAAAAAAAGAATCTTTCCTTCTGAGGTAAATGAAACCTATTTTTTCCCAGATTTCAGATCTAAAATCTAAATTCACAGCAATGAAATTCCCCTTTTTGGAGTTTCACAGGGAGAAGGAACTATTCTTTCTGAAACTCTACAGTCTTATTACCCATCTTTTGATATATACTGGTCATGTATTAGAAGAATAAAGGATGCCCATCCATATGTTCTTGATTGGTTACATCTGCTTTTGTGATTTGAAAGACATCATCCCTACTTAAACATTAATAAGAGGGAAAAAAAATGCCTACCAAACTGAACCATTATTTAAGCCTGCTCCAGAGAATCTCTATCTATGATAGAGACAGTAATGTCTGTGATAATTAAAAACAGAGTACATGAACCAGATCATGACATGACTATGAATCTCTCCCATGGTGGATTTTTAGTTGGATATGAACATTGCAATCTAATACCAACATGCTGAGGTGAGATAGCATTTCCAGAACTAAAAATCTTGGGCTCAATTAGTCTCTAATAAGGATGCAGTGGCCAATATCATAATATGTGGATTAATTTTCAAGTTTGTTAGGGCTCCTGAAGCTGAAAGGAATTTTCACTTTTTCCAGTCTTGAGGAATTAATTATGAAGCAGGATCCAGAAAGTGAAAACATCAGTGTTGGCTGTAAGGATAGCTGCACTACGAATGCTGCTTGTCCTTCAGTGCCTAGCAGTTTTCCTTCTTTCAGAGTGATAGCTGTAAAAGAACATAGTCTAACTACATGTTATAGCAGAGGACCTGTGACTGACTGTTGTCATCAATGTGTAACATCCCTTGGGTGACAGGTTCTCTCATTCATCTGGGTGCTCATGCATATTGACAAGGATGCTGCCTGCCAAAAATTACAATACTGTACAGTATTTCTTTAGTTGTGTCTCGCCTTCTAGACTGCTGCATGCCACAAGATAATTTGCTAACCTAGGCTCTTTTTCACAAGTAGATCCTACACCAACTGCATTCTTTCTGGTCCTTAAGAACCAAGATCCTTCCCTGGAAAGCTGATTTCACCCCCTCTGACAGAAATGAAGGGACTTAAAGGGAGTGAAGTCATGCATAGCAAGGCTATTATAAAGCTAATCTGCACAGCTCTGTCTTTATTCTTTCTATCCTCAGCATAAGACCAGATTAGAAATAGCAACAAAAGATTTTGGTTTCCTGATGGACTATAGTAGGCTGAGGAGACAATGGAATTGGCCATTGCTCTTTCAGCACTGGCATCTATTCTAAGCTCAAGTACCATAGACTGCTGCAAGCGCAGTGTAAAAATGACAGCATACCTATGTACCAAATCTAGCCCTGCAGTAGAAACACTGGTATTATTTGCAAAGTGGTTAGTCATGTATAATTCTTCTATTTGAGGAAATGGCCAATAGTATTAGCCATGCAAGCCTCTGTGGGCTAATGTAATTAGTCTTACGCGTTTTAAGACCAGATAGAATGGTATTAGAGAGAATGGAGGACAATTTTAATTGGATGATGGCAAAATCCCTCTAAGCACTATGGCTGTCTCTTGTGCTCAAAATCCTTTAAAAGTTCAGATTCCAATTGTTTTCTGCAGTAACAGTATTTCTATCCAAATTATATTAAACATGTCAGCTCATTTCCAGAGTAAAAATGATAAAAGCACATTCAACTTCTGCAAAGCTGATCACTTTAAAGAAAAATATAAGATAATTAAAAGCTGTTACAACTGACAGTACAACACTGCAGCTTCAAAATTCTCCCCTAATTACAGCTGCTAACTTCTAATAGCAACTGTAACAGCGAGTCACATTTGACATTATTTGACAATAGCATCCCAACCTCCTATTTGGGAGAAAGGCTCTTGGGAAAATACAAGGTGAGCATATCCAGCCAAGACCACTGCACATTTTGAAAAGCCAGTGATTGCTTTCAGTTTTATTCTGGTTGAGAAATCTAGATTAGTTTCCCTTTGTTTGAATGTGGTCTTTTTAACAAGGTCAAATGTAATAAGGTGGATCTGACTGAAAATATTGAAGAGCCTTAAAGGGAATGGGCACTGCTCCTTGAACAGACCTTCTTTTATAGGTAATTTCTGAGCCAAGCATTGGACTGATATAAATAGCACTATATCATTCCTGTTCTTGTTAAGTATTTGCATGACAAGATAGAGGAAGGGCATCCTGAAGCATACTGTGCTTCTTGGTTTGGTATTAATTAACCTTTTCTTAGTTAGATATTAATGTGTGATAGGCAGAGAAATTCAGAAACTGCTATAGCTTAAAAACTGTGGATGTGTTTGCCCCTCTGAGAATACAGTGTCTCCATTGTCTTTAACAGGGATTAAAGGAGGGCTTTAAATGAAAATTACAGCCAGTTAGGCTTTTTTTCTCAGCTGTACAACAGGAGCCGTTCACTCCTGTCTGCCAGTCTGTCTGTTTGAAGATGCGCCCATGTCTCCTTTAAGCTTGTGCAGTTGGCTTTCTTGTCTACTAGAGAAGGATGCAGAAGTGGAAAGCTGTGAATTTCTGATCAGCATAAACTAAGAAAATTCCCATGATGGGCATTTTGTCCTGAGCCTGGGAAGACTTTATAAGTCCTGTGTTTTATATGTTACCACAGGTTTAAAGTCTTAAAGGTACACATCTCTATCCTCTAAGGACACTTGCTAACCCTCATATGAATTCAGGGGTAGGTACTGTATCTGACAATAGATAACCAGAGCACTTTTTAAACCAAATCACTTTCAATAATATGTATCCATCACTGAGAATTTACTTATATGAAGAAGTAGTTCCATCAGATTGTATTGGTGATGCAGTGCACAGAGAAATTACAAAATATCTTATGAAAAGTAAAGCACACAAAATTTAATCACTGGTCTACTGCACCAAAATGATGCTACAATCATTGTAAGATCAATACAGTATTTGAATAACAACTGAATCAAGTTCATTTATCAGATTGTCAGTGGTTTAGGTTTGTCAGATTATTAGGCAATTCTTTGTAGACTTCATGGTTTATCCTGTCAGTTTCTCACATTAAGCAAAATTAGTATTAAATAATTCTTTCTGAAGAAATCTTTCAGCTTAAAGTTAATGCCAACATTCAGGTGTGGAAGATTAATTTCTGTAGAGTTTGACCTGAAACACTTCCAAGCAAAAGGACAAGTAGAGGAACATAATGCTGGGTTTTCAATCTCTAATGTATCTTCCAGTCTGTGGTACTGCATAATTCCCCAAAGAGTGATACACAATCTATTTTGAGAAGGAGCAGAACAGAACAGTGAGAAAATATGAAGTGTTGACCACTCCTTAACAAAGAATCTTAGACTTAAGATCCAGCTACTTGCAAAATTCATCTCCCTGTTACTGAAAAACTCCTAAGAGCTGCCCCCAGGATAGAGTTTTGAAAGGAAACGTCACTTAGATACTCTGTATCACAAGGGTCTGATTCAAGAGTCTGAAACAGGGCAGTTTCTATGCAGCCATCCCACTACATTTCTGGTTACATTATAATTACCTTAAAATACATGGCCATCATGGAGTAAACTAGGGAAAGAAATTAATAGGGACCCTTACATTGTTGACATCCGCTGTGAAATTTTCAGAGGACTTGTAGGGGAACCATGTGAAACCCTTTCAAGGCTGGCCTTGGTCTGAACATACCCTGTGTAGATCTCACCTCCCTGTCTTATCTGGTAGTAATCACCTATCCTGAGCCTATGACATTAACTCCAAAATAATCATGGGGAGGAAAAACATTGTCAACATTGTTTTAGATCTCACCAGGTTTTAAAAGCAAAGAGGAACATTTTATTCCCTTTAAAGTATCCCTAGAGTAAAAGTTAGTGGAAAAGAACTTCTAAGAGCAAATGAGGAAGGTTCTAAAAGAAAATACCTGAGGGATCAGATCTCAGACACAAATATTTTTTTAAATTGCAGGTGCTTATAATTACTTGTAAGGGGAAAAACTAATTATGGCAGCCTTCAGGGAGCTTAACCATGGTAAATACTGAGAGAAAGCAGCTGGGCTTTGAAAAGTTATT
>JBCJKH010035266.1:0-11841 GCA_039877255.1 Loriculus beryllinus
GGTTTGGTGGTGGCCTGAAGCTCAAAGAGGCTTTGTCTGGAGCTCATGAGCTGCCTTCAGTATTTGACCCCCAAGTGGCTCAGCCAGTCCAACCAGTCAGAGACCGTACTGGCCGGCCAGACTAGTGACGAGCATCCTCCCCCTCCCATTCACATGTCTAACTGCGCCCTTTTGCTTTTCACTCTACAGTTCCCTGAATGGCTGAAAGAGTAGGTTCGCTGTCAGAAACTTGCAATGACACGTAATCTTCCGTGTTTCTTCTCTCAGAAGTAGGCGATCCCATTCCCAGGGAGAAGAGCTGGGCTCCTGCAGAGCCTCCCAGTCAGAGCCAGCAGCGTGGGGCTGGGCTGCCCTGTGGCAAACACGTGGAGAGGGAGATGTTCGGCTGGCTCATCTGGGAAGCCCAGTAGTAGCCGTGCTCAGTACATAGACCTAATTCTTCTTTTAAGACATACAGCCGAGAAGAAAACTTGTTTGCAGTTCTCTTCATATCATCTCATCAGTAGAGTATTCCCCTTCCCAGTCTGCATTACAGGTTTTAAGGCAGGGTCTGAAACAACACAAGCTCAGTGCTTGGTTTTCAGACACTTGGAAAACAAGCCCAGCGGCACCTATTTCTCTACAGGGGGGTATAACTATGCCTTCTGCTTCTTCCAGGGGATGGTTGTAAGGACAGCTATGTAGGTATAAAGCTATGTTTTGGGTAGAAAATGCATGCTGTAATGGATTCCAATGGCGGAACGCCAAGGGGGAAGCTGTTCTGCTTCAATAATAGCCTTACAAGAGTCAGCATTACAGTGACAGTTCAGTACTCTGCTGCAAATCTACAGGATGTGTCACTTTGGCAGAGAAGGAGGCTGCTAATGCACAACACGAACCATCCTACTATGAATGGAGAATGGCTGCGTACCGCAAAATAAAAGAAAATGGCAAGACCCAGGGAAGAGGGAAGCTGTAGAGCTACTACTGCATAGTAAGCTGGGAACCTGAGTGCTCTGAGGAGACAAAGCCCTTTCCCTTGAGGGGAATTAAAACTCAGCTCCCAAGATGTGTAAAGAAGCAGACAACCCTTTTTTCCAGTGACTGCTGCAGCTCTGCAAAGCTATGCTGGCAGCCAGCCTATTTGAAGAGATTGCAGTTTCAAAACAACGTTAGTCCTGCCTAGTTTGGAGTTCAAATGTTGCGGGGGGGGGGAATATGCTCATACACACAACATTGCTAAGCAAATAAAAAAGATTACAAGGTTTGTACTAATGACCAGTTAGCACTGGTGAGCTTCAGCTCCTGATGAAACTGTGTAGTATTTCCCCCAAACGGACATAGCATCTCCTCATTGCACAAACACTTCCATCTCCAACTCACAGAGAGCTGCCAATGCTTAAAAAACAAACATCCAGTGACACACATGTTCTAACCCATTTCTTAGAAAATAGGCTACAAGTCTATTAAAAGAAATGTCCAGAATAATCTAACTGGAAAAAAAAAAAAAAAAAAAAAAAGAGAAAGAAAGAAAGAATCAACCGTCCTTGGGAAAATAAACTATTTAAATACTTCCCCATAACCAGAAGGAATGAGAGCACAACAAATGACCACCTGGACAAATACATTCACTTACACAATTTATTCAAGCAAACATTGGGCTTTACCTTAAATAACTGGCAAATATGGGGGAGGGGAGCATTACTGCGAAACACAGACATCAACTGGATCTCTGCACAGGAGACCCGCTTGCAGCTCCCTTATCCTCTATCTTGAAGAAAGGTTACAGCTTGTTTGTCAGCTGTGAACATCTTCAGAAAGAGAGGAACCTATGGAGTGGGTTCAAAGCAGTACTGCCTAATATGCCCAGACTGGCTGCTTAATGAGCCAGAGTAAAGGAAAAGGTCACATGGTTACAAAAAACCTCCACACAACAAATGCCCCGTAGCTACGGTTAACTTTAATTAACTGCATTATTACAATTCACTTCAAGCTTATTTTCCACCTATGTCTGCTGCCCCTTACCTTTCCTTTGCCACCGAAAAATCAAATGGATAAGTCTCCTAAGTGGGCTTATGTTTCCAAAATTCTGACAGACAAGAGCTTTTCAAGAATGCTCTGCAATTAAAGAAATCCACCAACTGGGGCTCTGTCTAACTCCAACTGCTGATGACTGATTTCAAGATTACAGGAGTAGTTCTGTTTATATAAATCAGAGTATTTGCACTTCTGTGACATAATTAAATGTTGAAAACCCAATAGTTTTTCTCTTTTAATGGCAGTTACAATTCACACATGAATATTACTGCTCTCCTCATTGGGTTTAAACTCCAGTGTTATCCATGTGTACAATTTTCCTCCCTGCCAGTCATGAGCTCACCACGTTAGTCTCCCCATCTCATGATTTAAAAATAAACTGCTATGTGGGAACTGCATTCTTATAAATAATTGAAAATAGGATCAGTACAAATCTACACTCTAAAAACCATATAGGTCATATCCAATAATAAGCTCAAAATTCATATGTTGGATCTAATAATTAACTCAAAGCATCCTTTTCCTGCATTATTCCCTCCAATTCATTACATAAGAGCAATATGCTCAAAGATTTTTAAGCACCAATACATCAGTTAATGGAAAGAAAAAGAATATACACATAAAGACATTGTCTGAAATCACAGATATAGTGATGGCAAAGATGTAATTTCAAAACATAACCCACCCGCCTACCCAGTATGGCCAGAGTATGTGTACAAGAAAGCATATATCCATAGGTATACAAGGCATATAGTCTCCAGGCTTCTCCCATCTTTCCACCTAGAGTGCTGATGAAAAATGTCTCAGGAGCAAGCAGATAACAAATGTCATCCAGACTTTTAGAAAGCACCTCTCTCTACAATTTCAGGGCTTTGGGGAGTGTAGGGATCCTTAACATTCAACAAAGCTCAGTGCTCATAACCTATGACACTGTTGCATTTGGAACAGCTCTGTGTTCTGCTGGTCAAACTGCAAAGATCTCTGCCGAGCTGCTGGTTTTGTTTTGGGTTTTCTCTCTTTCTTCCACTTGCCTCACTGGAAAGGACAAAGTTCACATTAGGCTTGTTTGCATTTCTACCTAGTGTAAGGCCTGTGTATTTACTTTGCCTGTTGATAAACTAACAGGTATTGCACTGCTCCTCTATCTCCAGAAAATGCCAATGTCACATAAAATAGTTAATTATACAAAGAATCCCACATGATCATTGCCAAAAGGAAAGCGTTACACTTCAGTGCTTTAAGGAAGCTTCCTCATCTGAAAACACAGAACAACCCCTGACTTGTTCACCAGCTCAGTTATGGAAAGCCACTGCCTAAATGGGCTAGCTACCCACCAGCTGCAACACCAACTGCAGAAGCTGTTATTTCCCACTCCCCTTTACTGCACTGTGCTCAACTACAGATCTGCCTCACCAAGAGTCTAGGGCTGATGTCGAGCTTTGACAAACACTACTAAAAATCAACTAAAGCTATTAACTATGTGATGCTGGATTTGGGTTATTTTTGTGAAAGAGGGCTTCATTTCAGTTCTGCAGCCATATTAAATTGTGCAGGCAATAGATGCATCCTGTCTTTCAAACAGTTTGCAGCTGGAGAGCTGGGGGGGGGAGAGAAGGGAGGAGGAAATGAGATGCAGAAACAGTAGATAGAAAATGCTTAGTCAGCAACTGTTACTGCAACATTAAAGGTGAAATGTAAATAGGCGCAGTGCCAAGATTTAGATAAGTTCGATAACAGCATCAACATCATCATCTTACTACATATATATATGTGAAAATGTGCGTACAAGTGCCACAATTATCACAAGAAACTGCAGGCTCATGGGCTAATGGAGACTTTTAAAGAGGCACTATGGCTCATGCATGCTGCCTGTGCTCTGAGAAAAACAAAACTTGCTACGCCAGAAGTATTAATATCAATTGAATTTATTACAATTTACTAAGCTCCAAGGCACATTACAGTGTTCTGTTAACTACAGAAATGTATAAAGGACAAACAGAGCATGTTTTTCATGTACAGCATTTTGCTCTACTGTTCAAAAGCATCCGTGCATCGATAAAAGCAAAAACAAAAAACACATGAAGATTAAAAACGTTCAGATCAATAGAAACAAACTGAAACATTTTCCTTACAAACTTGCAACAAAAAACCCCTCCCCCCCCCTCCCAGAGCCACCCCATCGTTTTGCAAACAAACAGAAAAAAAAACCCAAAACCAAAAAAAAAAGAAGGTGAAAGACTAACACTCAGGGCTTGTCAAACATAAGCTGTCACCATTTTTGTAGCAATTTTTTAGGCATCAACACTGGCCTTGGCAAAAAAAATTTTTTTTTCTTTTTTTGTGTTTTTTTTTCTTCTTCTTTCAGAGAAGTGCATACATTTACAAAAATACACACCAGCAGCAGGTAATCGCTAAGGGCTATTAACTTTGTACCTAGCCAACACACTGCCAAAGAAATGAGAACAGGTATTATGTGGTAACCAAACAATATTATATTCTGTTTAACAAAAACCAGCTCTATCCTTCAAATGAAGAAGAGTACATACCTTTGTTTCAAAATATAGAAACATACGACGAAAATAATGTCTATACATAAGACTAACTTTTGCAGTTTGTTATATTCACAATTCTACATCTTCAGGAGTCTGAAGGGATTGGATTTCCTACTCAAGGGTCTCTCTCCTTTTTCACTTTAACGTCCCCAGCTAAAATGGTCGCGATCTCGCCCTGCATAAACGCCCAAGGCACATTGGAACCGACTAGGGGGCATTTCTCTCCGCTGGGGCAGTAGACCTCGCCAGTCGCCCCTTGGGCCTTGATGCTCTCTCTGGAACAAGGGAAGCAGAACTTGTGGCTGGGCACAGAGGGGCACTGAACAAAGTGGGTGTCCTCCAAGCGTTCGTGGCAAATGGTGCAGCACAGGGGCCCGCTGTTGGCCATGGGGGAGTCCGGAATGTTTTGGGGGTGCACTTGGTCCATGGCGGGGTGGGCGCTGGGGGGAGGAGGGGCCACTTGTAGGTTCATGTCCCCATTGCGAGAGGCCAGGCGGCGCTGGCCTGGCACCGAGGCCGGCGACACAGGGCTGCTGCTGTTTCTGCGGGTGGACGTGGTGGAGTGCACCGAGCTGCCGTCCTTGGGCGAGTGGGCATTGCCCAGCGTGTCGGCCACCGACATGAGCGCGGCCATGGGGGACTGTCCGTTCTGGGGGGCGGACTCGGGCGGCGTGGTCCGGTTGGAGTGAGGCCCGAGGGGCGGCGGCGGCGGGCCAGGGCTGAGGGCCCTGATGCGGCTGCGGCTGCTCCGCCGCCGGGAGAGGTGCCGGGCCCCATGCACCCCAGGTGAGCGGCCGCCGGGGAGCCGGGGGAGGTGGGCTGGGAGGATACCGGGCATCTCGGGCCTTGAGACGGCGGCGAGCACCCCGGCCGAGGGGCGAGGAGGGGAGGGGGTCCCTAAAGGGTTCAGCCCTTCCGCAGGCCCCGAGGCTTGGTCCTGGGTCTTTCCTACGGGTATCACCACCCTCAGCAGCCGTTTGGGCCACGGGTGGGGGTATGTGCCTGCCCTGTCGGGTAGCAGGACCCCTCGGCGATGTCCTTGTAAAGCTGTCCTGGATAGAGTGGGACGGTTGACAAGGGCAGGCTTTGCGATGCGAAAACTGGGCAAAAGCGACGTGAAAGTCGGTGACTCCTTAGTGCGGCTCAGACCTTTGGGTTAACTTGAGGGAGTTTGGTGTATTTGGCTGTTTCTCTAGGGTGAGCGGTACCTTACCCAAGTTCCAGCTCTCTCAGTACTGCAGAGCTTGGGCCTGCTGCTTGCAAGGGGCATGTGAGAGGCTCAGTGTGGGGTTTTGCTGCTGGGGTTGTGGCCGCAGTGAGAGGCTAGCCGGCCTTTCTGGCCCAAGGAAATGCTGTGTGTGGGCAGGAGCACCTGGGTGAGCAGAGCTAAGGCCAGGCAGAGCTTGCAAAGGTGAAAGGTGACCGTATCTCCTCAGTGTCCTCATCCCCATGGACTGCTTCAGGCTGCATGTGCAGCTTGACACCCCAGGGATCAGATGTGCCCCGAGCCGGCATGGTTTCTGTCAAGGCTGAGGATTTGGGCTGTTGGGTAGCCTGGAATTTTCTGCAGCATTAGAGCCATGCATGCGGTGTATACCCACTCGAGTAGCTTAAGAGGTTGCAGGCACTCAAGAAAGACTGGTTGGTTGCTCTGAAATACAATGTCATCCATGGTGCCAATTTTTGATGTGGTAGGAGCGTGCGATATGTCTGCAGAACCAGGCTGAGGAAGCCTGTTAAAACTCTGCAGCGGTGACTCTTACACTACTGGCCTGGTTTGAACTGGTGGTTCGAATTAGAGGGTTTGTGTCTATTACAAATGTTAAGTGATCTTTCCCCCTCCTTTCCCCTAAGGTTTGTTTTTTTAACATGAATGTGGTGTCCAGAAGTCATGAAATATAAATCATATGCCGTTGTCCAAATAATTGTGATGTTTGGCTTGCAAATAGATCCGTGTTCACAATATTTCAGTCACAGTAGCTTTGACTACTAGGAGTGAGACTTTCTGGATGTCAAGGAAAAAGTTCTGATCTGATCTGTCTTTTTGAACTGGCTTTTCAATCCTGGTTATTGCTCTCTGGTATGATCAATATTTATTGATTATGATGTGATCACAATGTGTGTGGCTGATGTACTTTATGCTTAGCTTTCTAAGGTAGAGTTTTTAACTCGTCAGTATCTGATTTTTAGCTTGTGTACTCAGCCCTTCAGCACAGTACAGTCAGTAATCAGGAATGCTCTGGCTTCTCTTTTTCTTTTTCTCCTCCCCTCTCTGTTCCCTGCTCTCAGAATGAATGAAATGAACTTGAGTACTGTAGGGATGGACCAGCTGACCTCATCCTCTGTGAGCAATGCCCTGCCGGTCTCGGGGGGTCACTTGGGGTTGGCAGCGTCACCCACTCACAACGCCATACCAGCACCAGGTAATGGGGAAGGCTCCCACAGAGGGTATCGCAGCTCATGCTCAGTGTTTGACTGTCACACTAGTGTTCATAACTAGGTAGCAATGCTTGCTCTGATAGCAAGTCATGTCTTTATGGCAGGAAATGAGGTGATATGGAAAAGGGTAGTCCATAAAGCATTGGTGGGCAAAGCAAAAGGGATGTGTGTTTACCAGACTTATTCCTTAATGGGAGTCTCGTTTTGTTCTAATGGGGTGGTTTGCACTCTGTGTGGGTAGTAGTATAATCTTTTGAAATATAGACTGCCCCCATCTAGGTCTGTCTTCAGTCAGGTGAAAATAATGATTTTTCACCTGTAAAGCAGAACTGCTTTCCTAGCTCTTTTCTTCAGGGGGCTACAGAGACAACAGTCCATTACAGCTGTGAAGTAGAAGCAGGCCCTACATGATGCATCAAAAAAAGATCTAGCCACATTCAGGCACAACACTGAGGCATGTCCCTTGGCGTTGTGATAACTGTGATCCTTTCTTCGAAGCTTGCCACCTTACTTTGACAGTACCATACTATACATCCATAGGGAGCTCCCAAGGAATCAGTAACTTCTTTGTTAGTTTGTGTTTGTAAATTCAAGTACTTCCACTGAATTTAAATGGGCATTTTCTTTTGCAGGCTTGCCTGTTGCAATTCCAAACTTGGGCCCCTCCTTGAGTTCCTTGCCCTCTGCTCTGTCTCTGATGCTCCCAATGGGTATTGGGGATCGAGGAGTGATGTGTGGTATACCAGAGAGAAACTACACCCTACCTCCACCACCATACCCTCACCTGGAGAGCAGCTATTTCAGACACATTCTACCTGGTAAGTAGTGTGATGCTGATGGGTGGGAAGAGCAATATAAATTTAATTAAGAGCTACCTGTTTCTGTGCTGAAGCAGGTGAGACTGATTATTCTGCAGAGCTGTAAATTCCCTGAGCTTTATTTTCAGGTCTCTGTTGCTATACATGTATATGAATTGTAGGTAATTTTCTACTTAAACCTGACCTTTTATCACTCCTCCTGCTGCTTTGTTTTAAAGATTAACAGAAAACAAAGCATGCCTGTTTTGTACCACAGATGGCTTGTAGTTTGAAAGCTCTGTCTTTTTTTTTAATCCTGTAGTCTGAAGCCATACTTAATATGTGCATAATAGTAGGTTGCAGTAGTTCAGAGGTCAAAAAGAGCAAGCCATCAGCTGAGGAGTTAGGGCATTTTCCCTCCCATTTAGCCTGTGACATAGTTCTCTATTTTTGGTCAAGGTTGATTTTCAAAAGCCTAACTCACTGATTTCTGTCTTGAGTATTCTCACATGTACTTTAGAGTATAAATGTAGAATTTTATTTCTGTGAAGACAGAAGTCTGAGCTTTAAATGTAGTCCTTATTTTGTTTTGTGGCTAAGATTGGCAGGGTGGAAGGGAGTAGATAAACCTCTTCAAGGTCACCCAGTGAGTGTTGTTACTTCAACATAGATTAGGAAAAGAAATACAGCAGCCCAGATCTCATCCAACTAGTGTTAACTGGTTGCTGAACTCAGCAGCTGTTTAGGAGTAACCTTTCCTACGGCATTACACACCTGCCCATTTTGTGGGCAAAGCATAGAAGAGGTGACTGCATTTAGGGACCAAAGGTATTTGCCATTCTTCTGAGCTGGAATAATTTATGCAGAAATGTGTTTTGGGCTTTTCTGTTAGTCATTGTACTGCTGTCAAGGATCCTCCTTGTTCAAGCCACAAGGCAGCATTGCATGCAGAAATACTTCACGTAGGTGGTTAAATTCAACTGTCCATTTCTTGGCTTAGCCTCTTTTAATGGGATGATGCTGTAGAAGGAGTACCCATGCTTGCATCCTTATAAT
Source organism: Loriculus beryllinus (assembly GCA_039877255.1). Classification (NCBI taxonomy): domain Eukaryota; kingdom Metazoa; phylum Chordata; class Aves; order Psittaciformes; family Psittacidae; genus Loriculus; species Loriculus beryllinus. Next base: position 8,861 of record JBCJKH010035266.1, read on the forward strand.
AAGGGACATGTTTGAATGGAAAACTTTTACATAACAAATGGCTGGTAGGGTTCAAGGCCAAAAAGAAATGTGCTGACTCAGATCTTGCAGAATCTGCAAAATCCATCTCTGCCACTGCTGTTTACTTGAATGTGGTGATGTATTTCTTCCAAAGATTTTTTTTTTTCAGCTTTATCCATCAAGAGAAGTTGGTAGCATGTAAATATAGCTTAGTGTTTCTTTGTGTCTTACGTTCTAAGGTTAGTTGATGTTGAGAAGCTTTCCAGAATTCAGGAAAAGATCCCAGGTTTTCTGATTTCAATTTAACTGGCCTATTGTTTCAGGAGAAATAGCATACTTTTCACGTAAGGAAAGAGAGCAGATGACTTACAATACCTTTGAGAGACCTTATCATGATCCTTCAGAACTGCAGTTGATGATCTCTGAGATGGACAGTTGTGTCACTTTAGTCTTAGAGGAAGGAAATAGTTATTGTTAAATACTAAGCAAAAAAGGATGTATTGTGGAGAACTGTTTCTGTTTCTAGCAAAGATGAACCAGAGATTATCAAATACTAGATTCCTATAGCAGTCCTTCATCCTTCGTAAGCTATTTCTTAAGAATGAAAAATTATGCCTAAAATGTGAACAACTTCTTTCGAATTCAGTCTTTGTACTGAAGAGCCTGGGTTAAGTGCTGCCAGAAGCTTGGCTCTTCAGGGTTTGACAAATAACTAGAGACTCGCCATGTTGCATGGAAGCTCTATATTTGTTTCAAATGATACTTTGACAAGAGTGTTGGATTGGTATATGTTTGTGAGCCATGTTTTAGAATTAGTGGGTTTTAATTGGGCATAATGTGAAGAACATGTCTTAAAGGAACTAGTTCTTAAAATACTATGCTGCAATGGTGGGGTATTTTTGTTCAAGGTTTGAAAACCGATGTTATCTCACTCTCTTCTCTTTCCCCTTCTCATTCTGTCAGGTATTTTATCTTACTTGGCTGACAGACCTCCGCCTCAGTACATCCATCCCAACACTATAAATGTGGATAGCAATCCAGCACTGTCAGTCCCCAGCAATCCCTCAGCCCTAGATCCCTACCAGCCCAGTGGAACTGTGGGGCTGGAACCAGGGATTGTCTCCATGGACTCCCGCACAGTGAACACCCATGGTGCTCAAAATCTGCACCCTAGTGACAGCCATGAGGTAGCTCTGGATACTACAATCACTATGGAGAGCGTATCGAGGGTCACCAGCCCCATCTCTACCGATGGAATGGCAGAGGAACTTACCATGGATGACGTAGCTGGGGATCATTCACAGATCCCAAACGGCTCCCGGAGCCACGAACCTTTAACCGTAGACACGGTGGGAAGTAACTTGACATCGGACCCTGTGGGACATGGCGGTGTCATTCCCATTCACGGTAGCACTTTGGAACTCCCTGTCGTCATGGAGCCCGACCACATGGCAGGGCGGGTGGCAGGAATACCGGACAGCACACTAAATGACTCCATTCATACTGTGGCCATGAGCACCAACTCTGTGAGTGTGGCGCTCTCTACCTCACACAACCTAGCTTCTCTGGACTCGGTAGCCTTGCATGAAGTGGGCCTCAGCCTTGAGCCGGTGGCAGTCTCTTCCATGAATCAGGAAGTAGCCATGGGCCCAAGTCACGTGGATGTGTCTGCAGACAATCTTGCCTTCGTACCATCCTCTCTGCAAATGGAAGACTCCAATTCGAACAAGGAGAACATGGCAACCTTGTTTACCATATGTGAGTGGGCATTTCCTGCTTTCTTGGGGTGGGGTTTGTTATGTAGCTGTCTGGCAGGATGACATGACTCTTGTTGCTACTATGAAAGATTTCTGGTTGGAGAAATTTAGCTATTTAGCAAGTCCATGAAAGTTGGAACATCCGCAGTAGCAGATTAACCATGCTGAGACAGTAGTATTTGGAAGTGGACATAATAGGATGTTTTAGTGTCATTCTTTCCGTATACATCTCCCATATTGCCTTGAGGTTGGAAGCTTGAGTTTTTTATGAGCCTCTAGCCTTTTGTGGTATGCTTATATTACCCTTTGCAATAAGACTTTGTTTTTTAAAGTCACATCACAAATGACTCTTCTTGCTCCATTGAAAAAAACATAGTAAATGCCATCAAAAGCCACACATTTCATCAAGTTGGTATAATTGTTGAGTATGATATCATTAAACTATGAAAAATCATCATGAAAATGATGTTGTCAACAGGACCTGCTGGGAAGAATTGCAGAGAGAGAGGGAAGTTTAAATATTTCCAATTATTCTTATCAAAGGACTTCAGTGCAGAGGTTAGTTGATCTCCTAAGAAGAGAGGAACACTGGACATTACACTCACCCAGTCCTGACATCATTCAAAGAGTTTCTGGAGAACTGCAAAGATGTCCCATCTCTCTGATGGGACAGAGATTTGAACTTCCACCCATGGCGTGTCTGGCTTCCTTCCACTGAATGATAGAATCATAGAATCAGCTAGGTTGGAAAATACCTTTAATATCATCATGTCCAACCTTTACCCCAGCACTGCCAAGGCCACCACTAAACCATGTCACTGAGGGCCTCATCTACATGGTTTGTGAACACTTCCAGGAACAGTGATTCTGCTACTGCCCTGGGCAGCCCGTTGAATGCTTGATCACTCTGTTAGTGAAGAAATGTTTCCTAGTATCCAGTCTGAACCTCCCCTGGCCCAGCTTGAGGTCATTACATCTTGTCCTATTGCTTGTTACTTGAGAGAAGAGACTGCATAAAGCCAGCTTATATATTCAGTTTTGTTAGTTGTGGTGGCATTGCTGAGTGCTGATCCTTGTGACAAGCTTTGCCTGCAGAACATTTTTTACAGAATGGAAAGAAATAGTGCCTTGGTTAGCAATGGGTGAGGTGCAGCTTAGTGCAAAGTGAATTTGAATTAAAGCTTACATTCTGTGGGATTCCTAAAGGAAGTTTTACAGTTGATG
>JBCJKH010035269.1:3549-20437 GCA_039877255.1 Loriculus beryllinus
TGGGCCCAAGGTCTTCCTTCTCACAGTCCCTGCATCTGCCTTCCAAGACTTGGGTGGTGCGGTCAGAGCCTTTGCCATTGAAGACTGAGGCAAAGAAGTCATTCAGAACCTCAGCCTTCTCCAAATCCTGCATAGTCAGTTCTCCCGATAGTTTCCGGAGGGGGCCTATATTGTCCCAGGTCTGTCTTTAATTTGCAATGTACCTATAGAATCCCTTCTTGTCGTCCTTAACATCCCTAGCTAAGTTTAATTGTAACTGGGCCTTAGCTTTCCTTACCTGGTCCCTGGCTTCCCGGACAACATCCCTGTCTTCATCTCAGGTCGCCTGTCCTTGCTTCCACCTCTTATAAGCCTCTTTTTTCCTTGGATTTTTTCTCAGCAGCTCCTTATCCATCCAAGGATGTCTCCTGGCCCTCCTACTGTACTTCCTTCTAGCTGGTATGTAATACTCCTGAACTTGTAGCAAGTGATCCTTGAATATCATCCAACATTTTTGCGCCCCCCTGCCCTCTAGGGCTCTATCCCATGGAACCTTACTAAGCAGGTTCCTGGAGAGGCCAAAGTCTGCTCTCTTGCAGTCGAGGGCAGTGAGTTTGCTGCACGCTCTTCTTAGTGTCCTGAGAATCTTGAATTCTACCATCTCATGATCACTGCATCCAAGGCTGCCCTGGAGAGTCACATTTCCAACGAGCCCTTCCCTGTTTGTGAGCACGAGGTCAAGCATGTTAAACAGATGGTATGGCTCTGCTTCTGTAGAGAATCATGGAATCGTTTAGATTGGAAAAGACCTTCAAGATCATCAAGTCCAATCATTAACTTAGCACTGTCAAGTCCACTACAAATGGTATCCCCAAGTGCCACATTTACACATCTTTCAAATACCTCCAGGAATGGTGACTCAACCACTTCCCTGGGCAGCTTGTTCCAATGCTTGACAACCCTTTTGGTGAAGAAATTTTTCCCTAATAACCAATCTAAACCTCTCCTAACACAACTTGAGTCCATTTCCTCTTTTCCTGTTGCTTGTTACTTGAGAGAAGAGACCAGCTCCCACCTCATTGCAACCTCTTTTCAGGTAGCTGTAGAGAGTGTTAAGGTTCCTCCTGAGCCTCCTTTTCTCCAAGCTGAACAACCTCAGTTCCCTCAGCCACTCCTTGTAAGACTTGTTCTCCAGTTTGTTCACCAGTTTTATTGCATTCTTAACAGTACGCATTACTACACAATAAAGTTGCGTGGCAATCAACTACTCCTGAATGACTGAAATTGTATAACCAGAGCCTTTGCTGTGACATGAAGTTAATTCTCTCTCCTTTTGGTATTGCAATTACTCCTGTAATTTACAGATACTCTGAAACAGTGTTAGCTCTGTAGTAATGTGCTACGATGTACACATTCCCAGGCTCAGGAGTTCCCCTCACAATGTCAGCAGCACGAGTCTGATTAAAGATACACTTCTAATGTGTGAGACAGTGAGTTTCAAGATCAGTCCTTGCCATTGGATCAAACTAGGGTGTAAGTGCTGCCACATCGAGGACGCACGTTAGTTGTTCAGTTCAGAGCAGTGTCACTGACACATTCATGATGCTCTTTTATTCCTCTAGGTTCAAGAAATAACAGCTACTGAAAAAATGCAAATATAGCTAGGAAGCTGGAACAGTATTGTCATTAGAACCCCAAATCTCATAAAAATCTGGATGTGTTCAGATTCAGATAAAAAACCAGAATTGGTAATTTGGGAGAAACGCTTATGGCCTGTCAACTTTATTTTGGGCATTGAAACTAAAGTTTTAAAGTATCTGTTACTCTGGTGTAATTGGGCCTTTCAAAATACATTTAATTAGACTGCTCTGTAATAGAATCCAGGTGCACATCTTTATAGCTTTAAATGAACAATAAAGGAATCTTATCCCACAGAAGAGCTGTGATTTTAGAGGCATTAAATGGCAGCTCATACTGATAATTTTGTATTGGTTTTGTTTGAAAAAGTACAAAATAAAGTACAGGTAAGAATGTAGAGAAAACACACTGAAATGCATGCAGTAAATGAAACAAAGTCCTTATGTTGTCTCTTGCTGTCATTTTTCTAAGTGGACACAATCATAATGATTCTTCTCTTATCTTTACAGCTAAAAAAAACCCACTGCGGCGCCACTTCCATTTTTTGCACGTTTTCCTTCTGTTCCCATCAGTCTTTAGGGATAGATCTGTATTCAGATCTGTTCAGAGCTAGTTTCGGTCCTGAGAACAGTATATCTGTGTAAGTTCAGTCCAGCAAATGGAACATTTGTCAGAAAATCTGCTTATTTACTGTTTTTGTAGATATAATCTAAACTTCACATTTTTGCCTGATATTGGACCTATCTGAAAACCCAAAGCAAAACTGGTGAAAAAAAAAAAAGACTAGGAGTAGCGAAGCTTTAATCCTGATGAATTTTTATTGACTTTAGTATCTAGCTGTGGTTTCCAACTTTGCACAGAAGTGAAGCAAAATTCCCCCTTTTTTTATTTATTTTTACCACAAGCCCCAACATCAAGAGTTGTAAGATTTGGGATACGGCACATTACAATTGACTAGAGATATATATATATATATACACTCATTCCTTTAGCATGAGCATAGTCTTTGACATTTTAAATAACTGAACCTGAGCTACAGAGTTTAGATAGTTTTTTATGCCCTGCATGGCAGGTTGTAACTTTGCATTTGTATGGTCAAAATTCAAATAAGTTTTAATATTTATGATGAGTGACAAACCACTAAATTAAATAACATATAAAACTACGAGCATTTTCAGTACAAATCTTGTACAAATAAAAGACCTAAAAAAATGTTCTGTCTAGCACCTGGCAAAATGTTACCTGTATTTCATACATGTTCAGCTCAGGGGAATAAACCATACTCACTTTATGAATTTAAGTTTATTTAAGCTGTTGGGAAAGAGAGAAAGAGAGGAGAAAAAGAAAGTAAGGTAATGCTACAAATTGAATGTGGGCATTTTGTTTTAAAAATAAGATAACAAAGGAATAGTGGAAAATGTGAAAAAACTCTGGATGGTAGCTGATATAGCAAAAAAACCCATAATCTGATATATCACCCAATACACTTAATCTTTGTTGCAAATCTAATGTTTGCAGCACTGACGCATTTTTCCAATAAAAACTAGCCATGAAATATCCTATCCTAAATTAAAAGGCAACTGCCAAATATTTATTTGTCTAGCATATTTTTTTGCTTCCAACTAAGCTGTTTTTCAGCATCATGCCTCTACAGGCATTCTAAAAAACATAGGGAAAAACTGAAACAGTGATACATGTACCTTTTAGTTTATTAATTTAATTTTTAGCACTTAGGTTTTGCCTGCTTTACATTCCAAAATACTGTCCAGAACAGAAAAAAAAAAAAAAAATGCAAAATAAGTCATTAAATAGATTACTCAGTCAATTCAGCCTCACTCTCTTCACATAGCATACACATGCATGGACTTCAGTTACCTAAAATTACCTTTATTTAAAAGAAACTGAAAGATTTTTCAGTGAGTTTTCTTTATTTCCCAGTTCTGAGACTTGTTCTGCATTCTGTTGAAGATGCAGAACAGTGGATATTTCAGATTTCCATTATATTCATTAATCAGAATTAGTAATTTTCATATGCTGCCTGTTTTTTTCCCATCTGACCTTCAATAACATAATTCATATCTTTGAAGAAAGCAAAGAGCAGAAATGTGCGACTGAAAGAGCTAAATAATAACCAGAATAACATTATAACTAATAATGTGGAGTTTAAGTTATATAGGGAACAGGGGAAGAGAACACTGCATACTTTGGATTCCTATTTATGGGTCTCAATGGATATTAATGTTGTCCTGTGACAATGGTGTACCAGAATGGCTTTGATGGAATGACATCATGTCTACTCTGCCCTGAGTCTATAACCTGTGTGTCACCATAAAGGCAACTGTCTCAGCATTTTAATTAAGTACATGATTATCTCCTCCAAATTCAAGAAAGATCCCTCCCAGCAAGCAGGAAATCAAGTAAAAGTATCACAAAACCTGTATGGATGAGCAAGAAGCTACTAAATGAACTCCTAACTGAACTCAGACTTAACAAGGAAGTACACAGGAGATGGAAGCAGGGGCAAATGATCAAGGGGGAGTAAAGAGATGCTGTTCAGTTGTGCAAGGATGAGATTAGAAAAGCAAGGGTGAACCTAGAGTCAGATCTGGTGATGAATATGAAGGGCAAAAAGAACTCAAAAGGTACATAAACAACAGAAGAATGATTACAGAAAACATGGCCTGCCACTGAATGGAGCAGGACACAACATGACAAATGACATGGAAAAGACCAATATACTGAATGCCTTCTTCATCTCAGTCTTTTCTCTTTACAGGAGTTCCAGTCCCTCGGGAAAGAAGGAAGTCCAGAACCAGGAATTTTTATCCACAGTGGAGAATGACTAGGTTAAGAAGCATCTAAACAAATTGTACATATATAAGTCTGTGGGGCCTTATGGGTTGCACCCAAGCTGAGGGAGGTGGTTAATGTCACTGCACCTTCACTGTCAATTAGCTTTAAAAGGTCATTGTGACTGGGAGAAGATTCTGATAACTGGAAGAGGGCAAACGTCATTCCTATGTTCAGGAAGGACAAAAAGTAGGATCTGGAGATCTGGAGGCTAGTCAGTCATACCGCAGTCCCTAGGAAGCTGATGGCGCAGTTATCCTTGGAAGCTATTTCCAGACACATGAAGGACAAGAAAGTGATTAGTAGTAGTCCACATGGATATATGAAAGGGAAAATGTGCTTAACCAATACTATAACCTTCTACAATGAGGTGGCCTGCTTGTTAGATAGGGGAAGAGTCATGTATTTTGCTTACATTTAATAAGGCTTTGGACACTGTGTCCTATAACATCTTCATAGACAAGCTGAAGTACAGTTTAGGTAAGGGCACAGTTTGGTGAATTGAAAACTGACTGAATTAGCAGACCCAGAGGGCTGTGATCAATGGCACAGAGCTCAGTTGGAGGCAAGGTACCAGTTGATATTGGGGCTAACTGTTAAGGACCTGGACTTTAGACCAGAATGCACCCTCAGCAAGTTTATAAATGGTACAAAACCGTGGGGAGCAGCTTATACATCTGATGGGTGGGCTGCTATTCAGAGCAACCTCGATAAGCTGGAGAACTGAGCCAAGAATAATTTCATGAAGCTCAAAAAAAAAAAGAAATGCATCTGACTCAAAAAAAAATCCTGTATCTGAAGAGGAATAACCCCATGGGCTGGTAGGTGCTGGAGACTGACTGGCTAGAAAGCAATTCTGCAGAGAAGAACCTTGGGGATCCTGGTGAACAGCAAGAAGAACATCAGCTAGCAGTGAACCATAGTGGAATAGAAGGCCTTCTGCATCCTGAGCTGCATTAGGAAGAGCATTGTCATTGCCAGCAAATTGACGGAATAAGGAATAAATGCTCACAAAATTATGCCATTAAAAGCAATTACTTATAAAAATATATTCTCCAAGACGTTTGAAGTAGAAGACCCTCTGTACATGAGTAAAAGAGAGCAAACTTCAGTGCTTATTTTAATTCTGAAGACTGTTTGCTCTACAGAAAAAAAAAAAATATTAATATCATTTGCATGTCATGGCTGCAAAACAAAAATAAAATTAATTTCCTCCCATTTAATTTGCTATACATATTTAGAGGAGAGAAGAAAACATTCCTTATGCATAAATTTGCTATGTAATTAAATGCTTTAATGAAGATTCTTCTAGCCTTCTAACCTGATGTCCTCCACCCAAATATTTTAATTATATCTACCATTCTGGAATAAGGCTTCTTTTCTTTTTCTTTTCTTTTTTTTTTTTTTGCTTAAATAGAAAGTAAATAACTCTTTAAGGACACAGCAGGTGAGGAAGGGAAAGAATAACTCTTGACATATACATTCTTGTGACATGAAAATTCTCTACAGTCTTTTTCTTCTTTTTTCTTCCTCCTTTCTTCCTTTCTTCCTCTCTTCCTTTCTTCCTCTCTCTCTTTCTGTCTTTCTCTCTTCTTCTTTCTCTCTTTCTTTCTCCTTTTTGCTCACTTTCCACTGCAATTGTCTGGAGGAAGGAGATCCCCAATATTATGTTTTATCTCTGGATTCTGCAGGAGTTTCTATGGTTACAAACTGTCCAATCTGACTGGCAGTTCTATGCACATAGTAATTTTGCTTTGCAAAAAGCAAACTGAGAACTGAGCTCTCCCATATATTCTACTCCTCCTCACCCTCACCACCTCCCACCCCCTGCTTCTTTCAGGACTGTTCCCTTTGAAAACTCTTGGGGAGGTTTGCTTAATTAGGGACATGAAATGTTTTCCAGTGCTAGGCTGACACGGTGACGTTTCTCTCACATCTAAAGACACAAATTTGTAACTGCAAATACATGCACACAGTTATGTATGACCCCTAGTCCTTTGGAGTTTAAAAGACCTACTCATGTAAGGACACTTAACTGTGAGTGTTTGTTTTATTTGTCACTTACATTATATTCTTTTTTTTTCAGTTAAAATCACTGAAAGATGGTTCTAACAGAATATCTAGGACACTATTTAATGTAGAAATTGTAGGCTGCAATGAATTAATTTGGTAACCATACAAATACTTATAGGTTATATGTGCATCAGTACACTGGGTTACAGGAACACAAATATGTTTACCCTTTTAAAAAATATATTTGTCCATATGAAAGAAAAGCACCAGCATAATATACCCAGGCTGTTTTCAATACTTTTTCCTTCAACTAAAAAATCCACTTTTAATGTAATCAGACTTGAAGCTGCAATAGTTAAAACTGGAAAATTATTGTGAAAGATATAACTTTTTAAGATCACTTTAGGGCTAAAAAATTATTTGCATACCAAAGTTCAAAAATCTTGTGCTGGTTCATTTATGGTCAGTGCAAATTTTAAAAACAGTTGCTTTGCCTCAAGTGTTTTTATTGCTTTTTAAATAGTTTTGATTAGAATTTTGTAGTGAATGTCGTTTGGACACTTCTGGGCAATGTTTAGAAAAAAATCATTGAAATATCGCATCCCCATACCATGGTTGACTTTGACCTTAATGTGTAATTTTTGCTGCTTAGGATTTTCTTCTTCCTAGTGATACTTGCCATCTAACTAAGTGCAGCAGCTTCACAGCTTCTGTCATAGGTAATTTGTTACCTGTTCTTATCAGCTACTGCTTGCTAAAAAGGGAAAAACAAAAACTTTTTTCAAGCATTTTAAAAAATGAGAGGTGGTTGCTTTGACACAGTTGCCGCTCCTCATCTGGTTCAGGTTTTCCTTGCCCAGTTTTAGAAGGACTTTATTCGAGCAGTTTTACAATAACCTTAAAAACTTTCAACCTGGCTTCAAAATAACCTTCCTTCTCATCAAGAAAGTCATCTATAGACTACACTGGCAATTGCACATTCCATTCTTCCACAGTGGACACTGCTATCCCATGAAAAGCAAATAAAAAACTACATATTGATTGCTTTCAGTTATCTATAATTGTTCTTTCCTCCTATATAATTCTGGGCTTTGGGTCTTACAGTCTACATGCAGTAAAGTAAGGCTTATTTTTCTTCCCAATCTGCTCTGAAAACTCCCTTAGTGATTCTGTGTGCTAATAGCACAAATAAACTTGTCATTCACCTCAACATCATTCAAGCCTAGATCCATAATAGGCAATCATTCTAGGTTATCAGATCATCATTTGAGTCCTAAAGTCAGTTGCTGCTGAAGAGATGAGGGGATTTTAAAAAAAACCAACTTTAATAAAACTCTCTGGACAAATTTTTCTAATAAGTAAATTCATCTGGTATTCCCCAAGGTGGAGAATTTTTGTCTTGTTTGTTTTCAGAAAATCTGTTGTTTATTTTTCTGTAAGAATAAGCACAAAATAGACAAATTTCAGCCAGAACTGGATCATCTGTGAGCTAGATAAAAAAACATTAGTACATCCACATGCATTGCTACTTACTAAGAGTGGTTTTTCTGTTTGGTTGGTTTGGTTTTGTTAAGACTGGAGTGTCTCTGTATGGCTGTATCCATCTTCTGCATGTGTTTATGAACAGAAAGAATACAGAAAGAATCCCCAGATGTTCAAGGTTTAGGGTTAGAAGCAGTGCTTGAAGACTGAATTGTAATATCTTATATATAGAATCAGAACTTTGTTTTATAAGAAACCTCACTTTTAACTCTCTCAGAAATGTGAGTTCAAGGATCTAATATCTCTTTAACAACTACTGACTGCAAATTCAATTTTGGTGTCAAGGTTGCCTGACCTGGCAATTTGGGAACTAATCAGAAAAAAGAATTTTTCTAGTCCCTTTAGACACTTGTATTGCTTTGGGGAATAAAAGGTGTCATTTTTTGGTGGCAAATAGTCTTTGTAGTTCTCTGCAGAACAGGAAAGACTTCTTGCTGAAGATCTGGAAAACTCTCAACCACAAGAGGAATCTGTGGACATAGATAGCTAGATATAGATATATGTAACAGTTACTGTAGCCATGAATTCCAAATTTTCTAGTTCACCTGAGATATTCTAGGGCATTTCAAATGAAGTTTCTCATGGCTAAGCAGTTGGATCCTGTCTTAAATCATGAGGAAAGAATGGGAACAAAATGGATGGAAAGATATTTTGTTCCCAGCTTTTGCATCAATGATCTGTCGAAGTGTAATAGATAAGTGTATTAAGGACACACCAGACTTACATACCTATATATCTTTTCATAACGATTCATCTTTTCTAGGAAATTTCCTATGTATGTGTTGCACATCAAATATGTGCAGCAGGAAATACTGGACAGAACTAAAGGGCTCCTGCTACAGGGGCATCAAACTAAAGTATATCTTGTAGAATCAATTTTCCAAAAAGGAAAATAGTTTTGATTTATCCTCATTTCATAAACAACTCATCACTAGAAGATTTCTGGTAGTCATAATGCAAAAAATGTCCCTGGTAAATAAGGTAAGTAATTAAATTGAACACAGTGAAAAAGATAAAATTCTTATCTTTTATCTAATCAATAAATTGCCTGGTCCATCCAGAGTTGAATTGTTCACTATTAAGTAGTGAATCTGTATTATCAGTAGACTCTTCAGATTTTAATTTATATAAATTAAATTTTACTTTCTATGGATATGAACTCCCACTGGTTTCAATGTGAATAATAGTGTTTCTTTGAGAAACTGAAGCAATGCATTAGACATGGCACAACAAGGCACAGAGTACTTCCAGTTAGTTTTGTTTTCCTGCATAGTTAAAAAGAAGTATTAGAACAATATTTTGTAGGCTAAAGAAACTCTTTAGAACTCTGTGAAATTTATACTTTTTATCTGTAGTCATACATTTGATGTGTCACAATATGATTTCAGCCAAGCTAATGGTGCAGTAGATCAATAACTTTATGTTAGCAATAGGAATTCAGCTAGGCCTGGATTCAACCTGCTGGTTTGAGTCACCAAGGCATATAACTTTCAGTCTTTCAATAGTCAACAGAGAGAGACAAATGTTTTCAAGCAGTGATTCAAGCAGAGAGCAATTCCAATTATAAGAAAGTTGAGTTGCCATTTGAAGAACGTCTTTTCCTTATCATTTATTAGGTAAACTTCTATAAATGGGCAGATAACTGAGCATTTAAAATCAGATCAAATGAGAAATATACATTTTCCTTTGGTTAGAGAAGTAAATAAAGAGGCTTGGCACAATGGGCAGGAATCCTCCATCCTCTGCTGCAGAATCAGTACAAGGAATGGTTCTTAGGTACTTCTGAGCACAAACTGCAGTGTTGCCATGTGAACGGACATACTCAGGCATAAATTTAAAAGACATGCCAACTATCTTCCATGCCAACCTCCAGTCATCAGAGCCACTTTTGCTTGTTACCCTAGGCAGCCATTTACTTTTTCTTGGCTGGACTGCAATCAGTCCAGTTTCTCGTCTTCACAATTATCTTTCTGTGTGTGTGTGTGGCCAGCCTGATGACTCTGACATTAGAGCCATCGCCAGCTCCCATGCAGGGGATAATCCTCCTCCCTAATTGGAACTGCTCAGTGTAACAAGCAGAGCAAGAAACTGCTGCTGCTGCAAGATCACCTGCTGGCTGAAGAGGCATTTCAGGCAGCCATAGGAAGCTGGGATCTAGCCTGTTTCACTTACTAAATCCTTATTCCTGCAGCAAATTACTATCTTGCATGTGTACCCAGTGGAGAAAAAGAGTATTAAAGACCTTCAGAAGAAAAATTAGTTCCTTTCAGACTTTCGGCATTCAGAGAGAATGTTGCAGAAATGATACATTTTTATATTAAAAAAAAAGCAACAAAACATTTTATATATTTAATTTTAAATCAACTTTGGTAAAAACTATTTCCCAGTAGATCACAGATCAGTTAATAGGTTGCTTCTGTTATAACCAGGCTTGCTGGAGACTCTGATATCCTGAGATATATCATAGTTTACACTGCAACCACTGAAATAAAAATAGAACGAAATTATTTCCTTTTGATCAAGAAAAAAGAAACAACACAGAAAAGGAAGGAAATGATAAAAAGTATGTTCAAGTATGAAAGAATTAAAATGTGTAAATAGGTATAGACACATGATCAAGGAGAATCATGCATATGACTACTAAAAATATAAGCCAATGTGCATAAAAATCTTTCTAATCTTAATAAGATGCATGTGTATGTATAAATGTATGTGCATGCATGTGTAGCTGAGAATTTCAAGAATCAGGAGAAATTTCTGTAAGTGGAAAGATCTGCATAAGGAGTTCATTAATAAATCATTAATTAAAACTCTCCTACCCTGGCTAGCTTTAACCTGCATAAATTATGCAAGTTTCAAACAGCCTTTCTAGATGTTTTGCTGAATAGATGAGCCTGCTGCATAGCTAAAGCACACAACTTTCGGACGCTTTCTCAGAACAGAACCAGTCTATCATGCAGACTGCCAGAAAAAAAAAAAAAACCAAAAAAACAAACAAACAAAAAAAAAAAAAAACAAAAAAAAAAAAAAAAAAAAAAACAAAAAAAAAAAAAAAAAAAAACCAAAAAAAAAACCAAAACCCCCCACACAATAATAGACTGTATTTTCTGTTTAAGCGGGAATCTTTTTTTGTTGTTGTTGCCAGAGCTAAGGTAAATCTGATCTATAAAGCAGCTTTCTAAGCAGAGTAAGTGATATTGCAAGATGAAGTTTTTTCAGTTTTAGTGATAAACTGTAGGAGTTTTGATTACCATTTTCTACCATAAATTATATGTCCTTTGCTGTCTGTAGTCTTCAAAGAGCTTAAGAGATTTCTTCTCAGGATCCCCTTAGAAAAAACTGCTAAAAAGCCCTAAATGTTATTTTAGATTTTTTTATTATCTGTTTTAGTAATATAAATGATATCAACACAATGTAATTGTTGGAGAATAAACAAGATTCCTAAACCTGACTAACAAAAAAAGCTAAAACAAAATACCTGTATTTGACAATACTTTTGTGCCTTTTATTTACTAGAGAGTACTCCAGATTGTATTCAGACAGACATTTTAAAGGTGCACTTTCCTCAAGAATATGATAAACTTTAGCCTGCTTTATTATACGAGGCTAAATTATGTTGGCTACCAATAGGAACTCATGTAATGAATTTCATTTTTCTTACACTCTAGTACATCCAGCCTTAAATGAAGATCCTATTACCTGTATAAGTGCAGACTGAAAAAGACATCTCTTACCCAAAAAACCTCACAGCCTGATATGAGACACTAATGCTTAATATCTGCCTATTTGTCTTAGCATCTGGTAGAACTTAAATGTAAAACTGGCGGAATGGTGGACATACCAAATTATTTCAAAGTTATTTAGAAATTGACCATTTCATTCACAAATAAAAGATAAATGATGTTTTGAAATTCTCATATACACATACTAACCTAGTGGTGATGCTTCCTATATGGACATGAACTTGTGTCAAAGTCTTATTTAGTGGAACACAGAAAAGGAGGTAGTCATCTGAGTCCAGTGCAACTACTGTAGCTACAGACATTCATACAATAAGCGTCCTGCTCACAATGTCTTTCTAAATGTCTGCTGCTTACAGCAGTATGAGGACAAAAGTATATCTAAGCTCTTTTCATCAAATTATGTAAAAAATCTCAAAATCTATGGTATGCCAGAAGAGAATAGGAGGCAGCAAAAGCCTACCCAGCATCTTAGATGTCTGCTATATGAATATATTAAACTAAACTCTCAAGAACCCAGATCTACAAAAATGGAACTAACTTCCCCTTCTGACCAGTATAAACCATTTTATAGTACATTGGACTATGAGAAATCTTTCTTTCAAACTCCAAATCTGGCACTCAGTTTTAACCTCGAGCACATGAGCAAAAGATACCACCTATATAGTTGTGACATTTCATTCATACTAGGATTAACAATGCACTCCTCTCTAAGTCATCCTCTCAAACTGTAGCAATCTTCCAACCTTTATAAGAAATTAAATTCTCGTCTTTCTCCTTGTCTTTCTTATAGAATGACAAGCTTTTTCTGAAGGTGAAAAATATCCTCTGATCTCCAGAAAGGTCTTTTCTGGTCTTCAGCAGAATATCTAAAAAAATTAAAGAGTGTTTACACTGAATATGGAAATACAGTTCAAACAAATATAAATCCACTTTAAATCTTATGGCAAATGTCATCGTATAAACCTATACTCGTTACACAATGAAAGAGATCAGACCAACATTTTAGTTTTTGCTTGACATGCCTATTTATGTAGATTTACTTTTATATACACCTGACATATATTTTGATAGTATTCTGATAAAGATCTTCAGCATATAGGTCTGTATGTAGATTTTCAAACTTAAAAAATCTAAAAATAGATCTGAAACAGGTATTTAGGCACAAAGTGCTTTAGTTTAAAACTGGAGCTGTAATATGTATTATTTCATGCTTACATTGTTCATCTCTTCTTTCATCTTGCCCTACCTTTTGAGACAGATAAACATGTTCATTTCTGAATTTTGCACATCAGTCATGGAATCACTTGGAAAAAAAGAGCAGGCTGGTAGGATCTCTGGATGTCTAAAGCAGTCAAAGTTACATCTGGATCCTCAGGGTTTAGTCCAAATATCCTGAAAATCTCCAAGGGCAGATTTCATGACACCTGAGTGAAACCTCTTCTAATACTTGTGATTCTCATTGATTTTTTTTTTTTTTTTTTAATTATATATGGAAGACATGCCTCCTTTGACCATACAAAGATTCTATATCAGATTGTGTTAAAAGTTATACTAAGCTAAGGTGCATTAAACTGTTAGCTTACCCAAGGGTGTAGGAAAGCACCTTCATCAGCCTGAGATCTCAGGCTCCTGGCAACCATGAAGAGAGAGGCCTCTTTTAATAATAGAACAGCTATTTGTATATAGGCTGGTGACTGCTGGCCAGAAATAAAATCAGAAGTGAGCAGTTACACAGTTAGACCTGCTCTTGCTTACAGAGCAGACTGATTTTGCTATCTATATTTTTCTAAAGTCAGGTGCTCACACCACCAGAGCATGCTGAGCCAGCTGTCACAGCCCAGCTCCATGGAGAGCTAGTTCTGTTTCTGGTTGCAGTTTAACTCTCTGATACATTAACATGGCACCATATGTAGTCTAATTAGCTGGGTCAATGGAGTATGTAATGTAGCTATACATTTTCCAGTCCCAAAGCTTGCTGGTTCAGATTTAAGATGTAGTTTGAGGTTGCATGTTGTGCATCCCATGAATAAGTAGAAATGCTATTGATAGTTTCCTCAATAAATGTAAAAGTTTGTCAAACTACAGGAGTTTGTCAACAATAATGTCAGATTCCAAGATAAAAAATTTCACAAAATACATAGATCAGACAAAAAGAATTCAGCAGTGGATCTGATAATTTCAGCAACTAGACCAGATGTGCTTAGTTCTTTATGCTGATCATCATGGTGCAGCTGTTTCAGCTGTATCACTTTGAATACAGATGCCTTCTAGCAGCTTTCAAATCCTGAGAGTGGCTAACGTAAGCTGACATGATGTTTTGCATCCTTACAGTTAAAAATTACTGCAGATGCTTTACAAGCATTCTTCCGGTATGACAATGCTTGTTTCCTGAAAGTGTGGAGCAAACAATTGCTGTTAAACTTAGTTACCCTTCACAATGTTAGGAGTTTCTGCAAAGTATTTCAGAACATCAAAGTTATATATTATTTTCAAGCTGGAAATTTGTAGAAGCAAAGACAAGACTTTAATTCAGAACCAGAAAGAAAGCAAAGTGTCTGATACCTTCAAGAACCACTCAGAAAAATATCCTTCTCTACTGGTACTCTCATATTTTATTTAAAGGACCATTTTATGATTATCACTCCTTTACGTTCCTGAATTGCTTTCATTTGGTCTAAAGTGTGCTATTCCCAGTATCTCAGGATGCTGGTTTCTCTTGAGTTCAAAGACATGGTGTGAATTATTCTTTCTGTATACAGCCGCATACTATAAGAACTGAGCTGGGGATTAAGAAACAAACAGAACAACCTCTACTAAAATATTTAGCAGCATTTTCTATCAATTACTTTGGCAGAAAAATATCTCATGAACAGACTTTTTCAGTTTTTGTTTGAAGACATAGAAGACTGAATTTTGGCTTAGGACATAATAATGTAAGCAGGAAGTGACTCAAGCCAATAGAATACAAAAAAATTCAAAACTACCTTTAGTAAAAACTGAACCAAGTCCATTGAATTTCACTGAGTTTTTATAGACATTTTTCTGAAATACACTGGAGACATTTTGCTTATAAGGTAAGTAAACCTGAATCGTGAAGGTGTTAAATAACTGCAGTGTCTCAGTACATGCAGGTCTTGCTCAGTCAGTGTTCTGAGATGGAAAAATTAAGGGCTAAGGCTTCCATAAGAAAGAGGAATCATCAGGATTTTGTTTTTTAAATAGCAGTCTTTTTCCATGGTAACCTAAAGGCTGAATTATGAGCACAGAGATTTTACTTACTACTGCTTCTGTTACTGTTAAAAAATGTAGATAGAAGGTACCGTATCAGCTAGTGAACTACTTCAGAAAACAGTTGTCACGTTATAAACACAGGCCCAGTAAAACTCAGAGATCTCAATTACTTAAAAAAGAATATTTAATAGAATTCTTCATGTAGATACAGTGGATAAGTAGAATATGTTGATATAGTAGAATATACTAACAATGAAGTTAGTATTCCTAAAAGTACCATGTAAGCATTGGTAAAATAGAAAGATTCTCAAAGAAATATCATTAAAATTAAAAGGTTACAGAGTGTGCATTTTTAATAATTTTACAGTCTACCCAAGAGTTTAGGTTGACTTGTAACCACAGCCGTATACACCACATTGTAATGCAAGAATGGCTCACGATGGATCAGAACATAAGGTCCTTATGGCCCAGTATGATGCCTCAGACAGCAACCAAGTGGATCAGTACATAAGCACGTAACAGTGAAGTAAAGATTGCAAGATCCTGTCCTGCACTCTGCATCCTTTCCTGACCTGCTTTCTTACTCCCAGCCACACTTCTACTGGTGTGCATATTCACAGAACTGATCAATAACATACAAATGGAAAATTACTCAAGTTTGAATTAATCCAGGTCACTGCCTTGTGAATGACTGTGACTAATTGATGGATTGTAATTCATATGAACATTTTACTTTTCACAATATAATGTGGCAATGCATTGCTCTTTTTGCACTTTGGAAAAATTTGGGGGGGTGAATTTGTTTTGAATATGCCAATTATAATTTCTCATAATGCTCAAAAATATACTTACAGAAAGAAATGAATAGTCAATCTCTATTCGTGCTTTCTGTGACACATGGTCTTATCACAACTTCTGCTTGTGTAAACATAATTATTCTAACAGCTTAACTACTTCAGACAGGTATATTTTGTATTTATTTGTTTTTCCGAAGAAGGAAGAAGAGGGACACAGAAATCCTCACTGTTATGCACTCTATTTTAAATGGGACAACAATAGGGATTGACTGTTAGATAATTCATTTTCAGTGTGGGCTGTTTTATATTTTGAGTAAATTAGTCCAAAATTAATTAACCTATAACAGATTTCCTCCTGGTTTCATCAGGTTAGTTGATAAAGAAGTTGATGCGTGCCACCTCCTACGGCACTTGCACACGCACCGCATGGACTGCCGCGGTCTCCCCGCGAAACATTTAAGCCTCCGGCAAAGGTGGCAGGGGAAGAGATGGGGCTCTGAGCTGCACACGTGACGCGGCACCAGCAGCATAAGCCAATAGGAGCGCACTGAGGCTTCCATGGGGGAAGTTGGTACCTGGCTCCAGGATGGTGGAGGGTGGCTTCCTTCCCTCAGAGCTAGGCGGCAGTGCTTGGGGATGCTGAGTTGTCGTCCGTTTGTGTTGCTTCTGATTTTCTTTTGGAACAGGCTGCATATGCATAGTTGGGTGCGGGGCAGGAGAGGAAGGTAAGTTCTTCATGCTATTGTAACCACGGTGGGACAGGTACTGTGGGAAAGAGGTCCTTTGCCCTTTGCTGAGTTGTTGATTCCCAAAGGACACTGCTCCTTTCTTATTTATTCTTAGCTGTCCCGTATAGCAATCATAGAATCATAGAATAGTTAGCGTAGGAAAGGACCTTAAGATCATCTAGTTCCAACCCCCTTGCCATAAGCAGGGACACTAAACGATGGCAACCAAGGCTCTGTCCAACCTGGCCTTGAACACAGCCAGTGATGGAGCACTCACAACTTTCCTGGGAAACCCATTCCAGTGCCTCACCACCCTTACAGTAAAGAACTTCCTCCTTATATCCAATCTAAACTTCCCTTGTTTAAG
>JBCJKH010035270.1:0-14914 GCA_039877255.1 Loriculus beryllinus
CTGAAGGGGCAGCGTGTCCCGCTGCAGCAGCCATGGGCTGTGCAAACCTCGCAAGAGACCCTGCAACCCGGTGATGTCCAAGTGATCGACTGTGCTTGCACGTGTGGAGCTGCTTCCAAAAGCCCTGCGTGACTGTCTTCAGCAAATGTACCCTCTGCTTCCCTGTCATTAAAACTTTGTAGCATTCAAACTCAATCCTCTTTTTAGTTGTTTTTTTGGTTTGGCTTGGTGGTTTTGTTTTGGGTTTTTTTGTACTTTTATTTATGTTTTCATGAATTTCAATCTTTTGAGTAATACAGCAAGGGCCCTGAGATGTCTGTGCGTGTCCTGGATGAGAATCCAGCCTTTCTATTACACTATAGCATAGTGCTTGATGCAGGGGATATAAATTTTGCACCACATCCTGTAGTATGTGCTAGTAGTGTCACCTGGCATAGAATCAAAAGGGTAAATCATCTGATGTCTTCCTAGAAATTGGACCTTGTGGCAGACATGCTCTGCCTGAAAACAGGAATGTACAATATAAGTTTTTATTAATTGTGACATGATAACTTTTTCATGCAAAAGGCTCTGGGGTGTAGAATTTTCTTAAAGAAACAGTGAGTGTTTAGGTTTGTGTGCACAGTCTCTTCAGCATTCCTTTGGCTGACTTCTGCTCCTCTTAAGTGTTATAAAGATACTTTCCCTAAACAACATGACTAATCCTTATGAATCTGATTGGACTACTCTGCTGACTAACAGGAGTCACATAGATGTGTCAGTGTAAGACTTGAATGTGAGTAAAAGACAAAATGAATGACGTGAAAATAATAATCATTATTTTCTGCTGTCTCTTCCATGTCTCTGTATGTCTGGAAAGGCAATGGAGGGAAAAGCAAGGCGAAATCAGGGTCCTCACAGACTTTACCTGCCTGGTGAAAGCAACAGGGGCAAGAAGGTGAATCACAGTTCTCTACCCAGATTTTAAGATCATGGGAAGAAACTCTTTCAGTGCTAAAGGCAGCTACATAAGCTAACTTGAAGGTAGGTCTACTGTGTTTATATCAACTGTTGACACAATTTTAACATCCATGTGTGTGTAACTGTCGAGTTTATTGTATAACTGTACAGCATTCACTCTTCCCCCCCCCCCCCTAATTTAGTCAGAAATCTTACAATGTCTTCTTTTTCCTGGCATGTGTGTATATACATTTTCTTTCTCTGCTGTTTTTGTTATTCTATCATTGGAAATAACAGATTTTGAGAATGGGTGCTGGTACCACACCACACCTTAAGTCACAAGAGATATTTTGTATTCTTGTCCCTATAGGGTGTTTGGCCAGGAGGGATCTTCTGGACCATATGAACCAGAAAATATTACCCAGCACTTTCTATTCCCTAATTTCTCTTTAAGCTATCATATACATTCCGTCTAAATACCCACTTTTGATTTAAAGTCAGTGAGTAATAATTCATCTTTGCCAAATTATTTGAACAGTTACTTATAATCATAATTAAATGATTGCACATTCTTCCTTTTGTAATAACAGTATTTCCTAATTGGACAAATCTTCCCCTCCTCCATTTCAGTTGCTTAAGTGAGTTTCTTCTTGGTCCTACTTCTTAGTCTTATTTACTTACTTCGAGAAACTCTCTAGCACATTTGATTTATTTCAGAGAGGCTCATAAGAAGGAATACAAAATCGTAAAGCAAGAAAGGCAATAAAATCCACTTTATTCATGGAAGAACAGGACAAATGAAGTCATCATTTTATATTGCAACAAAGAAGACTGAGATTAGATTTACAGAAAAAACCCCTCACTTTCCAATTGCAGGAGAAGCCAGATGCTGACAGATTTGCAAGTGAGACAATGGAATCCCTGTACTGAAACACTTTAAAGAACAGCTTAGAGAAATCTTTTCCATGCATAATTGAGGGCAACCTTACCAGTTCTCTTCCATAATGATCTCTTATAATTCTGGTTCTTTTCCCAATAAGCCTTTGGCACTGCTCAGCACCATTTTTGAAGAATATTCACCTTCTCAAGCAATTCACATTTTTTTCATGTACCTCTTCACAACAGCATTTGTAACTTCACCTGTTTGAAGTCTGAAATCTTTCACAGGACTGTACAATTACTTCCTTATCATTGATTTTATGCATGTAAATAAACAAACATATATGAGCAAATAAATGTACATACGTGTATGAAAGCTAGGCTCTCTCTAACTTCCCTTTGGAGCTGCTCTGGTTTAAGTGAGCTCATACCAAGTGGCTCTTCCTGCAGCCTTGATTCTGCCATGGGGCTTCATGGGAATTGTCTGAGTCAGAAACATCATAGCAGAGGATGAACAACTGAAGCTGGAAATGCCTCTTAGACAGGCAAATACAGGACAAAAGCTACAGGATGATCGTGCAAGCGTGCAGGAGGAGTCATTCGATGGCAAAATTTGCCTGGCAGGGTTGGTGCTGCTGAACAGAGCTGGAGGTGAATGCCAGTCATTCTACACTTTTCCAAAGCTGCCAGACATTGATGTTTTGGGTTGTGCCTGTAATAATAGCACCTGACAGATACCATTTAAACCCTCTCTCAGTGACATGTCCCATCTCTTCTGATTAGCTGCAGAACTGTGAGTAAAATGTATGTATATCTTCCTGGGTAGCAGTTCTGGTTGTCGCTATGATCTTGGTCGTCAGCCTAAGAAAGGGGCACATGTAGACATTAAATAGTTTCTGGTTTCATTTCCTCTTCCTCATTCCCATACATATGCAACATTTTTGCTTATTATTGCTGCAACTTTTGTGCTACCAATTATCTCTTGGAAGCAGAATGATTTTGGAGGATTCTCTAGGCAAGAACACTGATTGGAAATGTTCTGAGGAAATGCTTTCAGATAGTTTTGCAAACACCCAGAAATGTTTTATATATGCAAAGTATCATGGTCCTATGATGTTAATAATAGGCTGGCAGTATTAAACTCCACAGCCCTGAATCATAGCGTCCCTTTAAAATATATGTGTCAGGGCCACTCACATGATTCTCTGAATCAGGCAGTGATTAACACCTTGGGAATTTGGATCCCTTTGGGGTTTTTTTGATTAAAAGCCAGCCATCTGCTATCATATTTAGAACAAGTTAGCCAAATATGCACCTTTCCAAATCAAGCAATATTTGATGATTTAAATAGTCCTGTGTCATCTGCAGGGGCTGGGTCTGTGCTTCAAACATGGCATGAATTGCTGCTTCTTCACAACAGGCCAAATTTAGCAAAAAACTGGTATTATAACTCTTAGTTCTCTGTATTGCCAAAGCCTTCCTAGGCAATCTTAAATAAATCAGCTTCTTCTCCTTTTCCTGGCCCACCTGGATACTAAATGGGGAATGTCCAGCTTTGCTTTCTTTGCAGATCTTTGCTCACTTACCCTGAGTTTCCCACAGCATGCTTCCTCACACTCGTAAGCATTTTTTGTGATGCAGCTGTGACCACAACCACTGTGAAAGGGACTGGGGACAGAGTGGTTTACTCCAAACCAGACTGAGCAATTTTGAGATCCTTCTCACCATCCCACTTTAACCAAAATGAGCTTTCTCCCCTTATGTTTCTTCCCAGGAATCCTATTGCGGAGGAGGAGACTTCATGCTCAATTTGAGCTACAGCTGCCACCTCAAGCCTTGATGCTGTTTCATATTTTTGCCTTGGAAGGGACTTGAACATGAAATGAGGAGCCAGGCCACCACGGGAAATTCTGTACTCTACTAGGAGTGTCTCTCCAATCTTGACACTATAGTCATGCAGTGACTACAGTTGGTGTAAACATGTCCTAACAAGCTTTAAACTAGCAAGCACACTTACTACTAATATTAGGTTAGGCTCTTATGCATTCTTGGACATCATGATGTTATGCAAGGAAAACAAACTCCTGTTTTCCAAAGAACTTCAAGGATGAGTCCTGCAGAGCCTCTGCCCAGCTGCAGCTCTGTCAGGGCTCCCATGCAAGACCAAGTTCAGTCCTGTGGCTGCTTTCACACCGTCTCAGCTGCAAGAATAGGTTTGATGCTTAAAACCACAAAATGAAAGGAATCCAGGGATGGAACTGTGCAAGTCATGTGCTGGTGAGAATAGGATAATCAACACAAACAGTAAGCAAAACAATTACTGTAATTACACGTCAAATTTTGTTTGGGGAGTAATGGAACCTAATGCACAAATATGACGTTATTTTCTTGCATCAGCCTGGTGGTCTAGGAAGGTATATAAAACCATTCATGATTCAGAAACCTTTCAGCAGGTTCTCTTGACTTCTCCTCGGTGGACTGAGTAAGTTGGATTCTGATATAACTTCTTCTTCCTAAAAAAAAAAAGACCAAAAAGCCTCAAAGAAGTATCATTTTTGAAATCTTTGCATTTCCTTCGGGGATTGATTTTGGATTAATATTCTGTACAATATTCTGGAATTTATTTTTATGAAAAAGTCATTTGGTAGTTATTCATTCAGAGGTACTGATGGATTGAGATTTGAAATTTAGATAATATTAAAGACTTGTACTTCATTACTTTATGTAAACTTACTGCATATAGGCTTTTGGTAGCCTTAAAATATCTTATCCAACAGCATACAACTGGCACTGTTATTCTGAGCTTGTGGCTTCCAGTTTTTATCTGATTTTGGACAGAGCTATCACGTGTAAATATTCAGATAGGCTATATAAATACTGAGATGGTGAGATAGCTGCAGTCACCTTTCTGGCTGGAGCCAGCTATTAGAATACAGCTTCTCTGTGGATGTGGCTCTACATCTATCTTGGTCTGACTTTGGAAATGTTCCACCTGGGGTCCTCTCTGGTGCTCACTGTCAGTCTGAATGGCCAGACCTTTGTTAAATCATCTGTCAGTACAGAAGAAATGGGAACCCAGAAAATGTCTACTTAAGGTGTATATTACTCGGGAAGTAGCTCTGGGTTGTATTGTTCTGTGTACGCAAAGCAGTGATCTTATTTGGACAATGATCTTAAAGGTCTTTTACATCATAAAGAATTCTGTGATTCTGTGATTCTATGATTCTCTTCAACAGGCTGTGTCAGAATAAACTATCCACTATATTTTTGTTTGTACTCTATGTTATGTGTTCAGGTGTGTTTTTTTTTTTTTTTCTGGGTTGCTTTCTGCTAGAGGGATTCATAGGGCAGGTCGAGAACATAGAATTAATAGATGCAGTAGAATGAAAGGGTGGGAACCAGAGTAAGTGTCTGGATTAGCATTTAAGGTCAGGAGAAGTTTAGATGAATAATGAACATTCTGGCACTGTGTCTAGAACAACAAAAGAAGAAAAACATCTGAGGAAAATCGATTGAGTCAAACAGCCCCACCCAGGCTTTTCTAATGTGCAGCTCAGACAAGAAATAAGTAACCACCTTGGCTGAAACCAGAATATTCCATTCAGTCTGAAACAACAGATGAACTAGTTCCTTCCTTTGGTGCTTTGATTTGGAATTTGGATAAGTTTGAAATGACATCATGAAATGTAGGTTTATAACATTGTCCAAATTACCTGCCCACCTTCAATTTATTTAGAAAAAAAGAAGGTGTGGAATTCTGTCTAAGTTTGTGAGTGGTTTTAATCCCTCTGAAACTTCAATTCAAGAGCCCTGCGTTCAGGTTTTTGCTGTGCTTCAGTTTTTTTTCTTGTGATCTTGTAAATGGCTTTTATTTGTTTGTTTTTCCAAACGAGTTTGATACCAAACATGCTGTATTAGAGCCACCTGTTATAAACTAACTGCACTAAAAACACAGTACTTCGTATCTTAATGGGATCGATTCCCTCATGTACAATGTAGGGATTATATACCTCTTTCTGTCTTTTATCTGCTTAGCCCAGGGAATATATAAATTCATTACAGTAAAACCTCTCCTGTGTTTTCCTTTTCTGCAATGCTTTGGTGTTGTGTTAACTTAATTTTACTGAATTCCACCTCTGGAGTCTAAATACATAGAACAAAGCAGATGCTGCTTAAGCAGCAGCCCCAGAGAAGCTTTTTGGTGTCTGCAAGAAGGAACTGAGCTCTGAAAGGTCACAAAGAACAGTAAAGCAGAGCAGAACAGGATGGGTATCAACCTAACTACCATCTTGTATTCAGGGCTTACCTTAGCTTAACTCAAGTGTTGATCTTGTCCTACCAGCTCCTTCAGTGTCACATTTGTTTCTTGCCATACCTTGCAGGTCTACAAGACAACTGAAAGATGTCCTGTGAGAAAACTCTGTGCACTGATCCATGCTCTGTCCCGTGCGATGGGAAATGCCCAGAGCCCCGAGCTGCCGCCTGCAATGAGCCCTGTGTCATCGCCTGCCCAGACTCCCGTGTGATTATATTCCCACCTCCTGTGGTCGTGACCATCCCAGGACCCATCCTCACCACCTACCCACAGGAAACTATTGTGGGTTCCACAGAGTCAGCTGAGCTGGCTGGAGTGTTAGAGTCGGGAGTGGCAATTGGTTCATCGCAGAAGGGTGTTGAGTGCTTGGAGCCCTGCATTGACCGGTGTGCCACTCAGTCTGTGACAAAGTGTGAGCCCCAGTGTCTTCCTCAGTGTGCTCCCCAGTGCGTTCCTCAGTGTGCTCCCCAGTGCACTCCCCAGTGCGCTGCCCCGTGCACACCCCAGTGTGCTCCCTCATGCACTCCCCAGTGCGCTTCCTCATGCACTCCCCAGTGCGCTTCCCAGTGTGCTTCCAAGTGTGCTCCCCAGTGTGCTTCCAAGTGTGCCACCAAATGCGTGTCGGAGTGCTCCTACACCTATTCCACCCGCTGGAAGCATCCTTGCAAGAGAGGCTTCTGTAAGAAGATCTAATCAGGTTTTAACAAAGAATAGTGATGGGAAAAGAACAAGCAAAGAAGTGAAAGAATATGGCACGTGATTTACAGGCATGGCTACTGAAGAGGGAAGCCCCCCTGAAAACCAGGACCCTGCATTTAATTCCTATATAGTGCTTTAGCTTAGATTACTGCTTTCTTTATTCTTGTGGCTTTGCATCTTACGTCTGTGCTTTTAGCTTTCTCTACCCAGTTTGACAATGATCGTGGTTTTAAAACAAAGCACATATAGGGATTTGAATGTCAGGCTCAGAGAGATTAAGGAAAGTGGATATTTTGATGAAATGTGTCACACTGGAATAGGTGATTGGGTTTAGCTTTTCTTGTCTCTAGAAATACGCTCTTTCTAGTCTGCATTATCCTTTCTGCAAATGTTTACTCCACTTTGCATTTACATTAAAATGCTGCTGCATCAAACCATTTGCCTTCTGAATCTCCTTTTTCCTCTGCTACTTATTTGCAATACTCTCCTGGTGACACTCAGCTTTGTGTAGAGGAGCATCGAAGATGGCCTGAAGACTCTTCCTAGACTACTCAAAACTTGATGTCCAGGTAAAATTTAGGATTTAGCTCTGCTCTGCAGGCCCCTGTGTGAAAATGGGATGTCAGTCACATAATCCTGGTTGTAGTCTGGAAACCAGTGAATGTAAGTTGTATTCATAAAGCAACAAGGTTCCGCATTTTCTAGGCATAGATTTCTAGATTATAGCAAACATGTATTTTTAGAGTGTCCTGTTCTAATTCAGAACCAGTCCTATTTGGGACCTTCTTTTCTAGAAACAAAGCAAGACAAATTCAAGATACTCTTCATATTTCTGCATCAAAACTTTTCTGGCCTGCTTTTGCAAAGAACTCCTCTTCACATCTAAGTGTTAACAATCTCATGTGGACCTGGAGCACTAGTTTCTTACTTGCTCCTGTATGTCAAAGCTTCAGGTGCCTACATCTGCCCAGCTGGTGCCGGGAGTGTATCCCTCTAGGCAAACACTGCTTAGGACATCAAGGTGTGTCTTGCTCATGCTAAGCAATTTCAGGTGCTGTTTTTATACTAAAGATTATGTTTAT
Organism: Loriculus beryllinus; assembly: GCA_039877255.1. Taxonomy (NCBI): domain Eukaryota; kingdom Metazoa; phylum Chordata; class Aves; order Psittaciformes; family Psittacidae; genus Loriculus; species Loriculus beryllinus. The sequence goes on from JBCJKH010035270.1 coordinate 7,915, forward strand.
TTCATTCTTCTGTAATGGCTACATGCTTGTATTTGCGTATTTAAGTCATGGTCTTCTGGTGCCTAGGAATACCATGTCATTCTTGCAATTACACCCACCTTATTATATCCCAAAACTTCCTCAGAACAAAGGGAGCCAGGGTGCTTCATAAACATGCCTTGATGTATTACACATGTAAAGTGGTATGTTAATATAATGTTAACAGTATATTACTTGAGTTACGTTCCCAAAGACTGTAGTAACTGATTTTGAAAAAAAAGGTCACAATATCACACATGTTTATCTCCTCAACATATATTTTTTACAGTAAACTAATGATTTTCACTAAAAAATTACTCTTCTTTTGCTTTATGATGAATACATTTTATGTCAATGATCAAGGCATAGGGCTGTTTCCAATCAACGCAAGTTTAAGAGAGGGGCTCACTGAGGGACTCAGTGCGATAGTTCCAGAAGTGCAAGTTCACTCTCCTGGTGACCACATTTTGAAACAAGCTGGGTTTTTTTAACATTAGGAAAAAAAAAAAAAAAAAAAAAGGAAACAAACCCAAACCAATAAAACCACAAAAACACCAAAAGCAATTTTCATCCCTCTATTGAATAGATTTTGATAGTTCGGAGGGGTAAAAATCCAGCAGCCTGAGTGTTTTTATTAGGAAAATCACAAATAGCAACCTTGTAGATCACCAAGCTATCAGGCTGGAAAAACTTCATGCTGTGCAGTCACAACCAGCAACATTGTCCCCCTGGGTCCCCACCACACATTCAGCTAATCATAGAGGTTAACCAAATCAGGTATTTGAGGAGAGAGATGAACACCAGTAAACAGGAAAACCTGAGCAATAAGCCTGCTCTAGGTAAATGACCAAATTGCAAAGATGCTCGGGAACAACCAGGAACCCATCTTACCATGGCTGGGAAGATCTGATGGAGAAACTAATAAATGTCTCCATCAGAGAATTTGGAGGTTCCTCTTTATTCCCAGCTCCCTTTCCAGCCTGGAAGGGAGCAGACTGCTCTCTTCTGAGGGATCAGAGCAAGGTTGGTAGGCTTGTAGGACTAGACTGGGGTTCAGGTCTGGTTGCCTAGTTCAGTGCTGGGGCTGCTGCCCTCCTGTGGAAACAGCTTGGGTTGACTCAGACGATGATGTGAAGACAACTCAGCAAAGACTGCAAGTCTAGGTAAGTTCTCCCAGCCAGGGTCATCATGAAGCAGCTGTGAAAGTGGCCTGGATTCGTGTCTGGAGACCTTGCTGCTCACCATTTACCTGGGAAAGCTGCTGGTATGCCGTGGCCTCTGCAAAGGCTTCTTCAATACCTGTTCATGAAGGTCAACCCAGTGATAAATCCCTTCCTTTAATCTCTTTTTCTGTTTGCATTGTGAGATGACTCCAAGTCTGCTGCCTATCACTTTCCAAGAAGTTTTGTTCCCCTGCCTGCTAGTGATCAGTAATACTTTGTGGAAAGCAGATAGTAATTATGTCACATTTATAGAAAAGACAACTGATGCCCTAAAACTAAATGACTTGTTTCCATGGAGGTGTTTGGATTAGACTCAGCTGTTGTCATGTTTTGAAACATCTAACATAAATTACAGTATTTCCTAAACACCACACTGACGTTTTAATGTTTGGCTGCCTGATATACATGAAATAACAGACAGTTTTGGTCTGACAGCATGAAAAAATGAGGTAGGGACAGTCAGTAAGTGGTAAACTTTCAAAACAATTTCTTAAATATGACATATTCAGACAATCTGGGCCCTGCGAATCTGTGTGGAGCCCCATGGAGTGAGCGCAGAAGCCTTCATTTTCTTGTCACTCTTTTTTAGGGTTACCTGGGCCTGAGCAATACACTCAATGAGCAATACTCATGCCTATGGTGATTCTTCACAACAGCTACAATAAAATACAACACAAAGGGTAATACTGTAAATGTATTAAGAAGATTGACAAGTATCAGCAATTATTCCATTCTGAGTAAGCAGTCAGGAATGTTTTGCCACACATTTGGGCAAAATGTCATACCCCACGTTGAGATTTAATCTTTGCACATGAATCAGCCCTGCAAATTTTCAAGGCAATACTCTTTAGTCTCCAAAACTTGAGTCAGTAAGACATGCTAATAATCCAAAAGATGTTATTTTGGAAAGGTGACGCAGAAGAAGTAGGTCTTTCCACCGTGCAAGTTACTATTCCCTCCCTGTAACAATTCTAAGCTAGCCTTCAGTAGTCAAAGTGGCATAAGTGGTAGACACATGCCAAAATAAGAAAGCTAGAGAGATCTAACTTGAAAATATTCCTTTGAACATACGCATCTGGAGCTGAACAGCATCAAAAATCATATCTGACCACAACACCTCCCAGCCAGACAAATCAAAGCCTATTTGTGGACAGAGAAAAAGGCACAGTGTCATTAATGTGGAGAAGCCTGGATGGTGACAAAGTTCACGGTGATGGTGCCTGCACTTCGTCAGAAAAGGTCAGGGTGGCGCTCTGTGCCATGGAATTATTCATCACTTTTGCCATAAAGGATATTTGTGTTTCTGCTTTTAATCCACTCATGTTTTTCTGTTTGCTGCCAGTGTGTCAAAATGATCTCCAGATTACGGTGAGTCATAACGGAGATCCCTGGAGCAACAGCCTGGGAAAGACCTGGGCTTGCTCAGAACAGGCATTTCAGGAGATACTAACAATGATGGTTCTCTGACTGCGTGATGTGCAGGCTTATTACTATCCTGGTAATTGCTGGAGTAAGATGCCCCAGTGTTGGCTAATCATTCCGCACTAAAACACAACACTGGTTCTGCTTCCCCAAGAAAGTTATGACTGAAAGCCTTAGAATTGATGATCTGACTTTGTTTTGGGGCTTTCCTCCAGCTCAGTTGGCCAATCCTCACCTGCGCACACAGCTGAGAGTGTGGCTATGGCGAGAAGCCAGCACTGGTGTGGATGAAGCTGCTGCCTGGAGGATGATCTGACGTTTTCTTTCACTTTTATCTAGCACTTGTGGGAGGGTAGTGCCAGGGCGTTTGCTGCTCTGACACTGGTGTTTCCTGAAGCTGGGCTAGGAAGCCCATTTAGCTTCCTGGGAATGGGATGCGGAATGGGAAAGAGTTGTGAGACAGTCTGTGGCTGAAGTCTCCTCATAATGACAGCTTGGGACCCATCTCAGTGATGACTATTCAGTTTTAATCGATGGGTGTTTGGAAGGCAAAAAAAAAAAAAAAAAAAAGAAAAAGAAGTGTTATTACACAGTTCATCAACTCTGGCTCTCTGTAGAAGCTTTTGATGGCGCACACAGTCACAGAGTCTAACTTAAGCTATGAGTGTGTGCCAGGACACTCCTCAGATCCTGAGCCAGGGCTGTGCACCAATGTGAGGGACCTGACTCGGTTTGATATAGAAGGATTGGGCACATTAGAATGGGCACATTGCCCATTTTAAACCAACTTTAGTTTCCCCTGGCAGCAGTCAGCAAACCGTCATCAAAGCTACTGAAAACTCATCCCTAAACTTGTATTTTCACGCTATAAATGATTAACTTTTTATTGCTGCTGGCTCCTAAGTGCTAGACACCAAACAACTGACCAGAGGAAAGTAAATGTTAGTAAATGCACTGCTAATGCTGTCGAAGTCAACTTTAAGAGGATTAGCATGGGCATTGTTTCTTAACAGCCACTAATGGCTTTACACCTATTAATTGTTAACTCTAGCTATCACTACTAGTTCCATAAACCTGTCTCCTGCAGTTTTGTATGTTATTATTTTATGCTTATATGGTAAAACCCCCAGGAAAGGCAACACCTCATGGCCTGCATTTGTGAAGTATCTGTCCCTTTAGGCTGTCCAATATAATGGAAGCATCTAACAGCTACTGGAATTTACAGGCTACATAATAAGATAATGAGTCCATAAATGCTAGTCTGGAATTTTCTGCTGATTCCCCACAAGGGTGTCAACCGTGTTGAAGAACGGTCAGTAATTCACTCACTCCTGGCCATTATTTTTCTTGGTTTATCATTACAGCTCCTTGCTGCATGTTCCAGCCTTACAGAAACTGAACTCTCCCTCCCTCGAAGAAGTCTTTCTGTGCAAAATGAGACAAAATGAAGGAGAGATTTGCTTTAGGCACTGAATTTAGGGCTGAGCCAGCCAGCTACACTCCCTCTGTCATCCACAGAAAAAGAGGGTTTGGGATTTCCAATCTCTGGCTGCTTTTCTGCCTTTTTTTGAGGAATGTGCCACTCTCTCCAATGGCTGCAACAGCCAGTTGTTAACCAGCTTGACAGGGTTTAAATCAACATATCACCCTCAAAGCTTCTGCCCTTGTAAAGATCTCTGGCTGCTACGGTGGATGATTTGGTTACTTCTTTTTAATTTCTCAGGTGATCACCACAGGAATGAGCCCAGGGAAGTAGCTGGTAGCTTAGATGCCTGTAATTGTGAGGTTAACACACTTCTGGCACAGCACACCACCTTCATCTACTCTGGGGCTGGCTGAAGGCAGCACCCCTGTGAAATAAGGAGAAAGGGTGAAGCAAACCTACAGAGGTTTTGGTTTGCAAAATTACGCTCACAGAGGCTTTGATTGTGATAACCATAGGATCACAGAATGGGTTGGGTTGGAAGGGACCTTAAAGATCATTCAGTTCCAGCCCACTGGAAGGAGCACATTCCATTAGACTTGGTAGAGACTTCTCATTCTCCAGACACAAACTCTCCTGTCTTCTCCCCCCAAGCTTTGGATAAGGTCTATTGCCATGATGGCTGTGAGCTGAACTGCTAACCCTGATGGCTGGGATAATGCAGCTTTCTGAACTGGCATTTGGTTTGGTAGGATGTCTTGTGTGTAGGCGGGGCAGCAGGAACATGCCTTACTGCAATTCATTCATCTTTCACACTTGTTTACACCCTTAACAATTTAAACCCCATCCTTTATAGCATAGATTATGCTTTAAATTATGTGGGATGGTTATGAGGAAGCTCTAGGCCACACTTATGTGGATAGTTCTAATTTTTTCCACAGAATATAGGACTTCAAAGCATTTCTGTGTGCTGAATGTGTCATAGATAAGAGTTCAACTGTAATAAAATTAATGACATTGCTGCAGTTTTAGGTCTTGATAATGAGTAATAGTTTCACTTTAAAACGCGACCTCATCTTCTTCCTAAACAGATCGTTCATAGCTCTGCAGGTCAAGGTTATTTTCTTCGTCATGGAAAACAATTTGGTTTTCTCTGCTGTATTAAAACCAAAGTCTTAAATTCATGAACCTTCTGGTTTTTACACGGTGTAAATTTCATCTGTCAATTGAAAAGATGTCAAAAAGATTACCCTACATAAAATCTGGTCTTATGATGTTTAAAAAAAGTTTGAAAACCAGTCAAGCAGGGTGCTAAATTAAGCTCTCTTAATTAAACATATACAACACAAGTAATAGAAGGCTTCCCTTTCTAGTGATAAATTTGCATTGTGTAAAAATGTTTCTATTCTTCATAGAGTCCACAGATTTATTCAGCCTCCAGCTCTGCTTCCAGCTGGAGGACTTGGATTTCTTCAACCCATTAACCAAGAATTTTCGTTGGAAAATTTTTCAAAATCTAATGAAGAATTTTGCTTGGAAAGGAAACCCTTTATTTTCTGTTATGAGATCAGAAACAGCCTAAGTCAAGTGTCAGATTTATATTGCACTGTGTGGGGCTCAGACCTAAAAGCTAACCGTAAGAAAAGTAATTACAGCAGTTGAAGGAATGATCCAAGTAACAGCATCTGATTTACAAGTGAATTAAGTCATTACTAACAGATAGCTCCCCTAGCCTCCAGGCAGTTAGAGTTAAAGCACTCACAGCCAAAGGCTTTTTACCTCTGTCTCCTAACTCTCTCTCCAGTGCATCAAGTGTGATTTGGCTTATTCTTCTGTTACATCTTTGTATTAATATAAAGCTTCACTGTTACTCCAAAATTGTTGCCTAAAACCAAATCTCTACTACAAGCAGTCCATTGTGAGCAACTTTTTCCTCTCTGTAAGCTAGTGGAAGGATAAAGACAACCTCTGATCCAACTGTTAGTGTGATTCTTTAATCCTACCCCTTTTGTGATGAATCCTTAAAAAAGATCTTAGGAACATCCACATTTTGTGGACAACACACAAACCAACAATCAGGACATGCCTCAAGTGAAGCATCACTTTAGCATCGCTGTTCAATAGTTTTAAGACAAGGAGAAAAGAAAGCCAGAAGGCAAATGTAATGGAATATAAACTTTAATTGAAACAGTGCAAGGACTCCACTGCAGCAGAACGTAGCAATGCAGAGGGCACAGAATACTTTCGCAGGGTTAGCTCAAGGTAAATGTGGTTGTCTTCTTTGGGGGCTGCAGTTTGTAAGATGATCTTCTGTCTTTGCTGCATTCGCAACATTTGATAAACGAGTTGGGTTTTCACCACAACAGTTTGTTCAGGTTTTTTGTTCTCTTTTTCTTTTTTAATCCCAGACGACATGAAAGAGAGTGGCTCTCACAATCAAACTGGAGCTTTGAGAAGTTTGAAAGTCAGTCCATCCAAGAGGTCAGAATATAGAGGACCTAATCAGCTAAGGCCTTTTCCGTGTTTCTCAGGGCTGGGATCTTGTTAGCAGATACCTAATCTAGTTGTAGGGGAAATACAATGTCTGGGTTTGTTTCTCAGGGTAGATGAGTGTGCCCAGCGACTCAGAACCCTTGCTGCAGCCCTGTACATTGCCTCTCTGAAAGCCACATCCCTCTGCTCACTCATGGACTGGGAATTTGCTCTGGTCCCTGCTGGGTCCAGCTCCCCAGGGAATCCTTTCACTGTTTAGCAGGGCCCACAGCTCCCACTACGGTAAGTCGTGTACCTGCGGGAGTAGCAGGGATAGGAGTACCTGCCACCCAGGGAGGTGCCAGACCCAAAGGAGCTCTGCACACCCTGGGAGCTCCCATACCCAAAGGAGCTGCCTATCTCCAGTGGGGCTGAGGTGCCC
>JBCJKH010035273.1:0-10028 GCA_039877255.1 Loriculus beryllinus
GACACAGGGGCTTGGAGCAAGCTGCTCCAGTGGAAGGGGTCCCTGCCCGTGGCAGGGGTTGGAGCTGGAGGAGCTGTCAGGTCCTCTCCATCCCAAACCACTCCGTGGTTCTGCGCTTCCCTCAACAAAACCAACCGGCTCCTGAGGTGCCGCGGACAGTCCCCCCGCGCTGCCCGCGCCATGGCAACGCACGGCGCGTCACGTAGGCCCCTCCCCGCCGCTTCCGGTTGCCCTCTCACACCAAAGATGGCGGCGCCCGTGGGACCCGTGAAGTTTTGGAGGCCGGGTGAGGCGCTGTGCCGGGGCTGTGCGGGGGGGCTCCTCCTCGGCCCGGGCCGAGACCGGAGCGAGAGCCCCAACGGGAGCCCCAGCGCTGCCCCCGGCGGCTTCTGTGGGTCGCACGGCGTTTAGTCTCCGAGAAACGTGCTGTCTCTTCGCCGCCGGGGCTGCAGAGCGGCGGGGTCTGTGTGGCTCCAGCCGGGCTGCAGGCCCCCTTCAGCCTGGTGGGGCGGTCGGTTCGGTGCGGTCGCTGCCCTTCGGGGGTTCGGGAGAGCGCACAGGGGAACCCCGGGAAGTTGAAGGCAGGTGCGAGGTCCTGAGGGTGGCCACAGGCAGGGAGAGCCCCTCAGCAGGAGGGAGCTCAGGGGGCCCCGTGGGCTGTGAGCTGAGCGCGGCCATTGGTGATCCCTGGCAGCAGAGGAGGTGACCTGCGTCCCGGGCTGCGTGAGGAAAAGCGGTGCTGTTGGGTTGAGGGAGGTGGTCCCTGCCCTCAGCACTGGGTGATCTGTGAGCTCCCCAGCACCGCGACATGGACTTACTGAAGGAGGTCCACAAAGTGAAGGGCCATGAGTATGGTTGAGAGATTGGAGCGTGTGATGTGACGGGGGATGCTCAGAGAGCTGAGATTGTGCGGCATGTAAGGGTCTCAGGAGGATCTTTTTGATGTATATAAGTACTTCGTAGGGGAGTGTAAAGAAGATGGAGCCAGACTCTTTTTGGTAGTGCCTACTGACAGTACAAGAGGCAGTGGGCACGAGCTGAAATGTGATAAAGTCAGCTTGAACACAAGAAAACCCTTTTTTGCTCTGCGGGTGGTTGGGCTGTGGAACAAACAGTCAGGCAGGTTGTGGAGTCTCCATCCAACTGACCGAGGAGCTGAGCAGCCCCTGTAGGTGACTCTGTGGTAAGCAGAGTGTTGATCTAGGTCTCCAGGGTCCCTGCCAGACTCTGCTGTGCTGTGGCTCAGTGATCGTTCCCCTCTGCTCTGGGCAGTTTGGTACCTTCCCATTTACCTACCCCAAGGGGAGCTTGGTGGGTGCGAATTTGGCAGTTTTAAAACGTTGCCCGCTGTGTTGTGGTATGCTATGACTTGCAAAGTTATTTCATAGTCAAGGTTAGTTTAGCGAAGAGCTCCTTTATCATTTGAATATTATAGTAGTATGTTGTAGATACAACATGTATATGTATGGCAATATGATGGCAATGGTGTATTAAAAATACCCATAGAAAATGCTGTGAAAGAAAATCAGTACGTGATGAGCAGCAGTGTTCGTTAATCCTGTTGATTTGTCGAGATCCAGATATTCAAGTCCCTGATTCTGAACTTCTCCATCTGTAAGCTACTAGGAAGTAAATGAACTATCCCAGCGGAAACCAGGATGCCTGGGGAGTGTATAGTTCCTGGAATCATTGCTAATCACTCTTCTAATTCAATCAGTTTGCTATAAAACTTGAATAAGGACTGTTTTTAAGCAGTGGGAGAAATAGGAAAAGCCCAAACACGCAAATCCTGCAAAACATGGGAATCTTCTCTTTGCCCTCACACTTTCCCAGTTGAATCTGTAGCTAGAGATGTTTATTCACCTCATTCTCACCTCAGAATGATGTATACTCACCTCATTCTGTTACTGAGGTGAGGGTTTGTTTCCAGTTCATTTGCATGATTCAGCATTTTTGATTGTCAGTAGTTTTATGGTAACCTGCCGTAAGAATAAATTAAGTTTAATTTACTGAGGTAAATTCAGATGTGAAACAACTGGTGTAACACATAAGTGTGCAAGGTTGAATGTTTATATGGTTGTTCTTAGTTAAGGGAAGTTCTGTTACCTGTTTGAATGGGTGGCTTAAAATTCCTGGACATACTTCTGGGAAGGGTATTGAAGTTGTATCTGAACTGCTGCACAGAAAAATAAGAAAGTTCCCAAGATCTTGCTGTATATTTTTCCTATGTGGTTTTCCCCTCAATTATCATCTTTTTAAAATCCGTATACTTATTCACATTAGATTTCTATTTAAGCAGCGGAAGACAGAGATTTCATTTGAAAGAATTTGTTTACTGTATTTGATATTTTGATTATTTTAATAGGAAGGTTAATCTTTTGATATATGCTGCTATCCGTGATTCCTACTCATCAGGAACATATTTATTTTGCGTGTATTGTGGTACACTAAAGTGTGTTCTTCCAGTTAAAATTGACTTATGTTATCTAGGCACGGAAGGTCCTGGTGTCAGTGTCTCAGAGGAGAGACAGAGTCCTGCTGAGAGCGGTAGCATATCTGTCATCTATAATCCTTATGCTTCCCTTTCTATTGAACAACAAAGACAAAAGCTGCCTATTTTTAAGGTAAAGAAGTTCTTTTGGGTATATTAAATCTGTTGTATGATGTCTGGCTCTTATGCCTTTTTTTGAAAGAGCAATATAGAATCACGTTACAACATAAAGTAACAATTATTTTATTATCTTGATCTCTTTATTTACTGGAATTGATTGTCCTGCTTGACAGCTGTTCCTGACAGTTTTACAGGCTGTGTTATTTACTATATGTTCTATAGGTCATTTATGGATTTCTAAAGGGCTGTTTAGCTTTTGGCAGTAAATCCATGTAAAACGAATTTACTGTCTCTGCCTGATACGTAAATGTTGTCATTAATTAGTTTCTTATTTTTGTATATATCTGGTTTTGATACTTGAATGTCATCTTCTGTTTCAGCTAAGAAATCACATCCTTTATCTAGTGGAGAACTATCAAACTCTGGTGCTTGTTGGAGAAACAGGTTGTGGGAAATCAACCCAGATTCCACAAGTAAGTGTCTGTTTAACTTGGTAAAATCAGGTATTCCCTTGGGGTATTTTACATGAAATGTTAAACCAGCAGCCCAGAACTGCACTGTGAGAAGGGAAGTCCTCTGTGCTTGTGTGTGTGATCAAGAGGAGAGAAATAGAAGCAGCTGGTATGTCTGTAATGTAATACCTTCCTCCACTACAGGAAAGGACCGGAGACAACACATAGTTTATTCTGGTACAAATAGTAGTCACTGTGCCGCAGTAGATGTTGATAATCAGTAATGTTTAAAATTTTGTTGAAAATATGTTTTTAAGTAAGGAAATAAAGTACGCTTTTCTTAGGAGCTTTCCTGTTGGAAATTTTTGGAACGTTGTATTTTTCATGGGTTTGCAAAATTTTCTCATTTGTGAAGGGAACGTAGAAAGTCTGAGGATGCTTCAAAGTTGGTTCTTAGTAACTTGGAAAATTGCCGACCAGTGGTGAATGTCATCTGCACCAGTGTGACTGCAGGGCTTGTGCTGCTTAGCTTTTTTTCTTTGAGGGGTTATAAAATAAGAGAAAAAATTAAGAAGTTAAAAAACACTTAAGACTGAAAGAACTGCTCTTAGGTGCTTTCAGAAAGTATATGTGTTTAGGAGAGGTTGTATTATACTGTATTACTTCTAATGGTGGGATTAAAAATGCACAAAATCTCTTAAGTAACTGATTTGCCTGAGGATGTGCATCAGATGGTGTCAGAACCAGCAAAAAGCACATAGTGCAGAGAGCTAACACCTCACTGCAGTCACAGCATGACCAGTTTGTTACTTACCCTCAATATTTGTTTGCAGTACCTAGCAGAAGCTGGCTGGGCAGCTGAAGGAAGAGTTGTTGGAGTGACGCAGCCTCGTCGGGTTGCTGCTGTTTCAGTGAGTTTTTCCCAGTTTCTTATTTTCCCAGTTTAATGTCATTATAACTTCTAGTTTATTAGCAGCAATGGTGTTGACGTGTGCTCCTGACTGAACAGATATTTCCTTCCTCACAGAATTGCTGGTACAATATGCTGAATTCAACTAGATTAGTAAGTCTTGCCAAAAATTCCAAGTTCAGAATTGCAGATGTAGAAGCTTTGAAAAAACATTGGGTGGAATTGGCAGAACTGTGTATGAAAGTTAGACCTGTGATTGATTCTGGACTAGAACTGTGTGTGAACCTAAACTTTTTCACAAAGTAAAGTAGTGGTGTAAATCTGTGTACAGTAACATAGCTGTTGAAAGAAAGAGGAGGTTGTGTACCTCTCTCTAGCAGTTCATACCAAAGTTTTTTGGATTTTTTTTTTTATTGTAGGTTTTTCTTTGTATGTTTGGTTTGTTTTGGTATTTTCCTTGTAAGAATGTAATGGAAAAAAATCAACAATTTTATCGTGAGAACACTTTTACTGTATAAATAGATATCTTTTCCTATATAGACGTATATACACAGGATGTGTGGGAAAGCATAATATCAGCTAGATGTACTACACGAAGAAGAAGAGGGGGTGCTGAGGTAAACATCTTGTACTCTCTGGTAATAAAGAATAAGTATAAAAAAAGTCTGTACAGAAAGCATCCAGTACTCCTTATTTTCATAACTGCTGCCAGACACTGACTTGGTGGGCTGAAGTTTCTGCTGCAGTGTTCCTTTTACAGAAAACTGTGGTGCAGTTTTGTAACCCTCATTTTGCTTGTTCTTTATAATGTATTAATGTGTACCTGCAGCAAATCAGCTTATGCCTCCCATGAAAATGTAGTAGACTGAGCAGCTGTACAGCTTGCCCTTTCATCTCATCCAGTATTCTTTGATCATATCCAACATGGAGAGGGAAACAGCACCGATCTGCATCTTGTGCTTTGGGCAGTCTGCCTGCAGTGTCCTCCCTTCTCTCCTTCACAGAACATCCAGCTGACAGTGCATAGTTCTACAGGAGATGTTGTGTATGCTGCAATATTTTCTCACAACAAACTTAGCTCTCTTTTCTCTTTTGTGTCTTAACACATTATTTTTAAGCCTAAAATAAAACGATTACTTAAGCAGGGCTTAGTATATAGACGCTGTAGGATTTTCCTTTGAAATGCTGTTGCAAAACTGCTTGGACTATATGGCTCTTACAGGGAGATGAGAGATACAGTTGATGATTGCTTTGCCTTGAATTGAAAGTGATCTTTTATTTTAAGAGGTGTGCTAATCTGCTTTCTCATCTAGAGTACGGGGGGGAGTGTCAGAATTAAAGACAGGTTGTTGCGAGGCATAAGGCACTGTTCAGAAGTTCCTGAACTTCTGCTTGGATTACCCAGGCTGATAATTATCCTGAATGCTTGGGCTGAAAGTGACGGAGTGATAAGATTCTAGGTGAAATCATGAATTCACTGCCTGTGGGTATGGTTTAGAATGTCACTCAAATGACTGAAAGTAGCTTGCCCTTGGAATTCTACTAGGACTAGTGTATGTATTGTGGGGTTTTATTGTGCTGTTGGGTATTCAATGTCTTTGTAGCTTGCTGAAACCATGTCCTGATAATATCTAATACTCTGTAGAATAAGTCTAAGTAACTCAAAATTTTTAGCTAAAGGAGCTATTGGCCTAAAACTGGTCCAGGGTAGTACTGTCGCTTGTTTTAATTATTCTGCCAGTTCTCTGTTTTCTGCATAAAAGATTCTCTATTATTAAAAGTACAATAGCATCTTTATTCAAAAAAACATAACAAAACAAAAAGGATGTCTGAGTAAGTTCATGGACAGATCAGCTTACTTGGTAACTTCTTTCTGTATGCCAAATCCTGCATTCATTCCCTTTTTGCATGCCAGCTGTGTTTTTAAATTGCACTCCCACAGCTGCTGCTAGGTGGTCCTTTCTCAGTATTGTGACTGATGGAGTAGCTGCCTTTGTAGGTCTGTCAGAGTGCTTATCATAGAAAGGTATCTATGTGGCTTTCCTGATTAGAAGCAGCTTAAAACATTTACTAAGTTACACTAAAATATTTTAAAGCATTTACCAATTGTATGTTCAGTATGCCCTGTTTATGTCAAACAGAATTTTGTGTTAGAATGAGAACAAATAATTCTTTGGAAGCATCAGCTCTATTTCCTGTTTTGATGCCAATTCTTTACAAAATAATGATACAGTGAAGAAACATGCTATGAGCTGTCTATCGTTTGTAAGAATCTTTATTTCTCAGATTGCAGGCAGAGTTGCTGATGAAAGAGGTGCAGTGTTGGGGCATGAAGTTGGATATTGTATTCGGTTTGATGACTGCACGGATCCACAAGCTACAAGAATTAAGGTGAAACATGAGCAGTGTGTGGTTGCTCTGAAAGGGTTAGCTGAAACAGTCCAAGTACTTTTCCAAAATCAATGAGAACCTTATGATGCCAGTAAAGAGAATACATACATTGCAGTTTTCCAGGTGGGTATTCCGAAAGTGTGCTTGGAAAGGCTGTGGCTATCCAAACCTTACTAAAGCATGTGAGTGTTCTTTTCTGCTAGACTGGCATCCACCACTGTGAAATTAAAGGGGATTTTCAATAGAGATGTGACCAGATATTGGTACAGTGCTAGTGTGACCTGATGCATCACACAAAGTCATAGGGAAAGGCTGCAGTGAATCACAGATGAAGTATCCTTGCCACCCTAAAAATAGATTTTGGTTAAAAGCGCAGATAAAACATGAGCTGAGTAGGCTGACTGAGTGCAATGTGATGTGGATTCAATAGTTGGCTTTGCAGCTGTTCTTCAGTACTGGGAGCAATATTAATGTTGCTTGTGTTGATACAGATGAGAGTTTGCTTATGCTGGAACAGCAGTGATGATGAATGAGACAATTTACTTAGATTTTTGATTTCTGAGGCTAGTAGCCCTTTTAAAAGAGGAAGAACTGGAGATGCTTGTTCATTAAATGCAGCTGAAATCTTCAGGGTTGCTTTGGGATTTGGGTTTGGGTTGGGTTTTTTTGGTTTTTTGTTTTTTTTTAGTGTGATGATTAATCATTTGGAGTTGGAAATCTGGAGGTTTTCACCTTGCACACTAGTTCTTGCCTAGTTCAAGGCCATATTTGGAATCCCAGGTCAAACTATTGGTGACATAACATAAAGCTAGTTGTGTTTCCATGGGCTAGTAGGAAGCATTAAATTTAAATGTTGCATTTTATTGACATGTGAAGGTTTGTGCACTGGTCAGATATTACGTGGTCTACTTTGGGAGGGTTAGTATTGCATTGACATGTGGAATGTTACTGGTAGAGCTGATTTAGCTATGTTACAGACTAACAGTGAAGAAGCTTCTATTGCCACGTTCCAGTGCTGCCAACCTGTTATTTTATTTTTTAATACAAAAATAGCTTAAACACTGATTAGAAACCAGTCAGTCTGATCACCTCTGGGTTAGCATTCAGAAATACAGGCAGCCGGAAGGAAGCATAGATAGGACACCTGACCCAAACTAACCAAAGGGGTATTCCATACCACAGCACATCATGCCCAATATAGAAAGTGGGGGGAGTCATCCAGAAGGCCCAGATCACTGCTCGGGTTGGGCTGGGTATTGGTCGGTGGGTGCTGAGCAATTGTATTGGGCATCACTTGTGTTTACTGTTTTTTTACCTTTCCCCTTTTAGTTTCTCCCTTTTTTTTTTTTCCTCTTACCACTATTTTTACTAGTGGTAATAGTGGTATTTTGCATTATACTTAAGAACAGTCCAGTAACTAAACCTATGGGGCTTACATTCTTTGGATTCTCCTCCTCATCCCTCAGGAGTGGGAAGGGAACAATAGGGGAAGAACCACACGTGACTGTGTGGTTCTGAGTTACCAGCTGAGCTTAAACCACGACAGTAATCTATAAAAATCACGTGGCTAATTAAGACTACTTGATGGGTTTTGCATACATTTTTCTTTGCCTTCACTTTTAGTTTCTAACTGATGGTATGCTGATGAGGGAGATGATGGCTGATCCTTTATTGACAAGATACAGGTAAGGAACCATGGAATGAATGCTTGCTGAAGTGTAATCTGATAAACAACTGATTTTTTTTTTTTTTTTTAGGCTGAGGTATGGTTATTATAAATTAAATACCAAAAGATGTGAAAATTACTTTAAGAGTTTGACTACTTGTTGTTGTAAAGACTTAGAAAATCAGTTGATCGTTGCAACACCAAACTCAGCAAGATTTGCTGCTGTGGTTTTGGAACAAAAGCTAAATGGGGTTTAGAAGAACTGTTTAATTTACTAGTTTTAAACTAACTTTCTTTCTGATGCCAATCAAATTAAAAATAAAAAATCACCAACAAGAGCAGGCATATTCCAGTATGCAGGCAAGCTGTGCAGTAAAGCCAGACTGTTTTTTTCTACCGTTTCCCAAAAGCTAGCCTGAATAAAGAACAGTGAGTATGGGCCACATTATCTACAGTTTTCTCCCTACTTTGTTTTGTGATTTTTTTTTAAACTTTCACAGTTTTCTAAGTGGATATGCACGGTAACAGTCCAGTAGCAGATTTCAAATAACAGTATTTCTGGAAGATGGGAAGACACTGATTCTAGTGTCAGTCATCAAGTCATTTCTGAAATCTTAATCTTTCTGCTTTGTTCACAGTGTCCTCATGCTGGATGAAGCCCATGAAAGGACTCTTTATACAGATATTGCCATTGGCTTACTGAGAAAGGTTATTTATTTTAATGTTCTCTGAAACCATTTTCATTTTCATCCTTTTTGTTAAACCTCTGATCCCGATGGCTGATTAGTGAATCCATTTGAGAGAGGGTAATTTCTGAGTCCCTATTATCCTGCAGTCTGTTGTACATGCCCAGCTATTTACTGTAGACATCTGTCCCTCAGGATCCTCGTGTTTCCTCCCCACAGTGCTGAAATGTCTCTTATTAGCAAAAAGGTGGTCTTCATGCTGCTGCTGCTGCTGATCATGTGAAGTGATCTCATAGGGAGTTATTGTTGACTTTCAGCCTGGTGAAGATCTGACTCCTACCAGAAATTATGAGTAAAAACTAATGATTACAGGCTGAATACCCTTCAAATGAATATATAAACCTCCAGCCATCAGGCTGTTAGATCTGTGGAGTGATGAGTGTGCTTCAGTTCCTCACTTGTTTTGTATTGTCAAAGTATTTTTAAAGAGAAGTTACTGGTAATCTTGGTTTTAGCCTTATATCTCAGCAAATAGTTTTTACTCTGGTTGTTCTTGGTCTCTATCCTAGATTCAGAAGAAACGTGGGGATCTTCGACTGATTGTGGCTTCAGCCACCTTGGATGCAGAGGTATAGCTCCAGTGTGGTTTGAAATGAATTGACCTTAAGTGGCAGATCCGCTTGTATATACACACACATATATATATACGTGTGTGTGTGTGTATATATATATATATATGTTCTCTGTGGGGCTTGTTTCTTGTGAAACATTACTGGTGTTTGAGTGGCGAAGAAGAAAGGAAAGAATGCAGGAAAAGAAGTCTGCAGTAGTTAGGTTGCTGCATTTGGTTTTCATTTTGTATTAGCAAACTTTTTTGGAAGTAAATTTAAATATGAATCTGCTTCTCATATATTGATGTGTCTGTTTTTCTCCCCCCCTCTTCCCCTCCCCATTCCAGCCCCCTATTGGTATTGTTGTATGAAAAGATGTTCCCTTGACTTAATCTAGTCTAGTAAGAGACATTGGTTTAGCTCTGTTTTGCTGATGGCAGTAATTTGAGACAACCACAGGCCAGTAAAAATGAGTGAGAAATGAGTAGATTCAATGTCAGTGAGATCCTACCAGTTCCCTTGATTCCACTTGTGGCCTGTGGAAACTTACGTAACTTACTAAAAATGTTAATTTAATTTTGAGTAGGAACAGAAAACATGCTCTTCTGGATCAGAGCAGTGTTTCATCCAGCCCAGTGTTCTTTCTGGAGCAGCAGCAGCAGTAGGAGATGCTGGTTAGGTAGAGTGTGGGAGCCTGTAGA
>JBCJKH010035273.1:10128-23543 GCA_039877255.1 Loriculus beryllinus
AGCTGCTGTGGGTCTGTTCTCTGTGAGCTGTCTCAGCACCTGCAATGGTTGCAATAGAGACATTACACAGTGCACTCCTGCAGTTTCCTTCTAGTATGTGTTTATGGACCTGCTGTTTGTTAATTTGTCTTCAAATCTGCTCGAGGAACCTGTAAGTCTTCAGGACATCCTGTGAGAGCAATTTTCAGAAGTTTGCCACCTGCTGTGTAATGAAGTACTTTATTTAATTTCTTCCTTTTCTGCTCATTTCATCAAGGACCTCCTGGTTCTGTTAGTGTGGGATTCACATTTTTTTTAAACACAACAGTAACCAGCACCAGTTTTACATTTACTTTATTTGTCACCTTTTACTCTGTGCACCTCAGCTGTGTGACTTTTCAAACTACTGCTCTCCAAGCAGAGCCCCAGCCTTTTCAGTCTCTCATAAGGCAGCTGCTCCATTTCCTTTATTGTGTTCTTTGCGTTTCTCTGTACTTTTCCTAACTCCCCTATGTCCTTCATGAGATGTGGTGTTGAGAGCCTGTGTGCAGCACTGAAAGTGTAGATGTACTGAAATTTCCTTTAGTGGCAAATATCATATGCCATAAATTTTTGGTTGTAAGCTCTGGTAGCACTTGCACTGCTGTGTATTCTGTACATTAGATAATGTTACGGTACTCTGCCTTTGCAAAATTTTAACTGCCAAAAGTAGCATGTTTCAAATAGCTTACAGATAATGTAAAAATAATAAGAGCAGAATTATTAGTATGACTTTATTCATGTTTGTTTAAATACAGAAAGTTTGTTATATCTCTATAATGGTCATGCAAGTCAAGATGGATTATTTGGGTTCTTAACTTTCATTCTTTTGCTATTGTGCATTTAAAATACATTGTGGCAATAAAACTGAATTTATGCAGCTGTCTCACAATGCAGAAGACAAAAACCTAGATCAGCCTAAGTGCTTTTACCAAGTGAGATGGTGGTGTTCAGTAGGAACTGTAAAATATACTTGCTCATCCAGAAATGGATGAGAATATGCAAGCCCTACCCAAAACTTTGAGGACCAATCATTTCTAAGTTCTTCTTAGCTTTGATTTTGCTACTGTTATAGATCCAGTGAGTTTATATATCCGCTTTGTCCAGCAGTATCAGTTCTTCTAAGTAACTTTATTACCTCTTTTTGATCTTTGCTTTTCAAAAGCAATAAACATGCAAGACTGTGTATGTGTCAAGTGCCTTACGTCAGACAGGAGAGAAGGCAACAAACCCCAAATCTAAATTTTTTAAATTGGAACTGTCAAATTTGTGAATAAAACACCCAGATTGCAGTAATTGAACTTCTTCATGTCTTAAGGTTTCTCCCTTTGTTCTTTGAAATATCAAACTGAAAGTGTTTCTTTTTATTTTAATGTAGAAATTCAAGAATTTTTTTAATCAAAATGATACTGGTGACCCCAGCAAAGATACCAGCGTGATCCTTACTGTGGAGGGGAGAACGTTTCCAGTGGACATCTTTTACATACAGAGGTGTGTTTGATCTTGTCAGTGGTGCTTAGGAGGGTATGCAACTGTGGTATCATTTGGTCCATATTAGAGCTTAGATGTTCCCAGAACGTGTAACCTTCCATCTGGCAAACATTTGGATATTGCTTGTAGCAGCTAACATGTTTTTAGGCTCGCTGTAGTGGAGAGGAAACAAATTAATTGCTGATTCCCAAGGACGCATCATGAGCTAAATGTGGTATGGCTGTTGTGTAGTTTCCAAACACTAGCTTGCTTTCTGTTCCTAATGGAAATGAAGAGGCTGTACTTATTTTTCTGCTAATGTCTCTCTATTTTCTCCCTGTAGTCCTGTTCCAGACTATGTAAAATCAACTGTGGAAACTGCAATGAAAATTCACCAGATGGAGAATGATGGTGATATACTGGCATTTCTAACTGGCCAGGTACAGACATAAGCAATATTTTTGCTTTACAACACTGAATTGTTGACTTTGCGAAGTGGCCTGAGTCTCCTGTGCTACTGTGCTCTAATGTGTCACATTAAAGATGACAGACATTTTTACATTGATGGGAGCAGAATTAGGCCAGTCACCAAGACCTGTAGAAAATGTATGGCTTGGATTTATCAAAGCTACTGATGAATAGTTTTTCCCATTTAATACTTTCAGCCTTGTTAATAAATGGAATAGTGTGGGGGATTTTGGTGCTAGTCACGCCTGCAAAGTTGTTAAATTGACAGTGAGTCATTGCTTATAGTTAAGGCAAATGGAGTTTACATTTGTTGGGCTTAACATCATTAACATGACAAACAAAGTTCTGTGAGATACAAATTTACTTGTCTTTTCCTCTTTGTTTATGCCTTGTCAGCTCACTTTGCAGCTGAGGAGTAGCATATCATTTTTCCAGTAAAGAGCTACCTTGAAGAGCTTCAACATCTTGCATATTTTCAAAAGAAAATTCTTCATCCTCACTATTGATGTAATTTTTAGAAGAATGAATTGGGTATCTCAGGAGGCAATGTCTGATCCTTTTGTTGCTTATGTTTAAGACTGAGATACCACAGCTGATCTCTGAGATTTTAGTGTGAGGTTGAGCAATAGGTGCTAATGAAGTTACCGTGTCATTCCTGATCAAGACCCACAGCATTCTGCACTGTCAAAATAGATTGGCCTCCCATTTTGCTCTCACAAGTTGAGATGGAGAGGAAGATATGCCTGCTTCCTCCTGAGCTTTGTTCAGTCCTTTCATGGTGATTTTACTCATGTATTTGTGGTGTGACATTGTCTCAAATAACAATGAACAAAAATATTAATATGAACATGTATTTATTATGAATAGCAATTTATGTAAGAATATTACAAAATTGAGCTAGTCAAAAGATCCCAGGGTTTGAACAATTTGAACTATGGTATTTTGGTGTACTTTTTATATGTAGGTGACAGCTATGTGGTGTGAAAGTGAAACCTCTCACATTCTGTCCTCTGTCATGCTCTGGCTCTAGGAGGAAGTGGAGACTGTTGTTTCTATGCTCATAGAACAGGCTCGGGCCTTCTCTCGCACTGGAATGAAAAGACACCTCCGTGTTCTCCCCATGTATGCTGGGCTGCCTTCTTCTGAGCAGATGAAAGTGTTTGAGAGAGTTTCTCACAAAGTCAGGAAGGTAAGGCTGCCGTGTATGTCTCAATTTCTACCACCCAGAAGGGTATCTGCGTTACACAGATTGCATATATCTGGCTCACATCGTGAGACTATTGCAAACACTTACCTAAGGAGCCTTTCTGCATCTCCTAACACTGCCTATCAGTTCTCAAACTGTGAAGCAAGAGCATGTTCTCTGGCTTCCCTTACCACCTTTGATTAGTCTTAGACATGTTAATTCTAACTTTTCTGTTAACCTCTTCATCTTTCAATTTTCAGGAGTCTTTGTAAAACCTCGTATTTGTCTATGTCCAGTTTTAGGTTCTTAATACTCTTGAGTCTTTTACCTGGTTTTATTTCTTTTTGTGGTCTAAGTGTCTATGGCTGTTTTCTACCTGTAATGGAAAAATTAATGTCAGAGTGGGTAAGTGCGTGCTGTATTTTCATCTAAGAAGCAAGTTAAAACTTGCCTGGTTTTAGTAGAAAAAAAGCTTTTTTTTTTTTTTTTTTGATTCTTACAGTCTGGTTCAGTTATTTAATGTCACAGATCTATATAATTGGTCATAATTAATGCTTTCTGCTTAGGCAGAGCCTGTGCTGTTCCTGAGATAAGCCCACAGAATTACACAGGGGTGACTTGTTAATAATTTCATTCATGCTGCAGACTAAAAAGTAGAATTGTTCATCTGGTGTTGGAGAGCATTGGGCATAAATAAACCATAGAACCACAGAATACTTCTTTTCTCTCCAGGGTATGACATTAGTCAATTAACTTCCAAGATTTACTTTTTTAATTTCAGGTGATATAAGGACTAGGTTTCTCTCTGCCATCTGGGAATGATTATTTTTTTTAATATTTTAGTACATAAGTGTCAGTGTATCTCTCCAGGGATTCTGAACGTGGGACACTTAACTCTGTTCTCCTCCTATCCCCTGCCTTGCTCCAGTGTGACAGGGAACAGCTCAATTGAACTGAGAAGAAAGAAAATACTTGTTTTTACATAGTTTGCTAAATAAGAACACCTGATTTACAGTCAGTTAATGATTTTCTCTGCAAACACTGACAAGCTCTTCTTCTACGAAGAGAGAATGAATTTGGGTAAAAAAGTGATTATGAAGCTGTAAAAACTGAGCTATTTCAAGCTGACAGCTCTGTCTGCTGCATTACTGTATCCTTTTGTACTCCAGAGTGTGTTTACTGGAGCTGTCTGTTACTGAGATCTTTCACGTGGCTTGTATTTGAGTCCTGGTTCACTGATGCAAGGCCTTGATGGTGTAATTGAGACTGGGGAGCTCACCATATCCTCACTGTGTCTGTCTGTAGGTGGTAGTTGCCACCAACGTTGCAGAGACCTCCATCACGGTTCGTGGAATCGTATTCGTAATTGATTGTGGGTTTGTGAAGCTTCGTGCCTATAACCCCAAAACAGCCATTGAATGTCTTGTGGTGGTTCCAGTCTCTAAGGCTTCAGCTAATCAGAGAGCAGGACGTGCAGGACGGAACCGCTCTGGTAAATGTTACAGGCTTTATACAGGTCAGTAATCTGATATACGGGGAAGGTGAACTTGCCGATGTGACTTCCATTTTGCTTTACAGTGGTTTTACTGTTAGATAAAGAACAAAACTGTGTTTTTTCTTTCAGCAATAGATAGGAGAATGATAAAAGATGCACAAGCGAGTCCAGAGGAGGCCATGGAGATGCTGCGAGGGCTGGAGCAGCTCTGCTCTGGAGCCAGGCTGGGAGAGCTGGGCTGGGGCAGCCTGGACAAGAGAAGACTCTGGGGAGAACTTTTTGCAGCCTTTCAATGGTAAAAGGTGAGTTATAAGAAAGTTGAGGACAGAATTTTTAGTAGAGCAATAGAACAAGGGGTGATGGTTTTAAACTAAAAGAGGGTAAATTCAGACTAGATCTAAGAAAGAAATCATTTACAATGAGGGTGGTAAAATGCTTGCACAGGTTGCCCAGAGGATTGGTTGATGTCCTGTCCCTGGAAGCATTCATGACCAGGCTGGACAGGGCTCTGAGCAACCTAACCTAGTTGAAGATCATACTATCATAACATACCTCATAGCAGCCTTCTAGTATCTGAAGGGAGCTTATAAGTATGCTGAGGAGGGACTCTTCATTAGGGACTGTAGCATTAGGACAAGGGGCAATGGGTTCAAACTTAAACAGGGGAAGTTTAGATTGGATATAAGGAAGAAATTCTTTACTGAGACACTGGAATGGGTTGCTCAGGGAATTTACGAATGCTGCATCCCTGTCAGTGTTCAAGGCCAGCTTGCACAGAGGCCTTGGGTGCCATGGTTTAGTGTGAGGTGTCCCTGCCCATGGGGGTTGGAACTGGATAATCTTAAGGTTCTTTCCAACCCTAACTATTCTATGATTCTATGAAGATGTTCCTGCTCATTGCAGAGAGTTTGGTCTAGATGACCTTTAAAGGTGCCTTCCACCATAAACCATTCTATGGTTCTATGATGAGGAAACAGACACACAAAGGAGATGCAAATGAATACAGTCCTGTAAGAAGGCACTACTAGAGCTCTGGATTTGGAGCAAGCAGTCACTTCTGAAGTGACTGAGCAGCATTGCCAACAGTCACTAAATGCACCCATGCATCCTTTGTATTCTTCACAGGAAGAAAACCAACCCCATGATTTCTGGAGCTACTCTGAAACTTTATGCTCAGCTGCTGAGATTGTTCTGTCTCCTAATGTGTTCTGTTTGGCACTGATGCCTTTTTCTTACCCTACCCCAGCAGCACAGAGCTGGCACTGAACAAAACAGTTGTCTGCCGGTAGGAAGGAATCAATAATCATATTAGCAACTATTATTAAATTAGCTCTTTAGAAAAAACAATGAAAATGGAAAAAAAAGGGGAGGGGAGAAATCTAATATTGATCCAGTGGCATCGTGTAAGGGAAATGAAACCAGAGCAGGAATATTAATTCTTTTAAAGGCCCCTTATTCAAGGTGTTTTCAGCTGATTTGCTTCAAAACTGACTTAAGAAAAATCAAGACAATGATGATTTAAGAAATGATTCATAATCTATGGGATATAGGGATATTTGGGATGTTCTCCAGGTTCTTTTTGTGTATGGGGGGAGAGAGGGACAGGAAGAGAAAGTTATAAGGAGGTTAAAAGCAAAGCTTTCCCAGCTGTGAATTCATAATCACCGCTAACTGGATTGGAGTATTTTGCAGGGGACAAGGTTACTTACTATCTACTAATTAGCCCTAGAAAGAGACAGAAACAGCCCATATGTAGCATCCAGTCTGAAGCCTTAATTACCGTAAACAATGTTAAAATGCACAAAGAAATACATATCACCATTAAAATAAAGCATATGGCTGGCTAAATACCCTTAAGATTATCTGGAGATAATCTTTTCAGACACCATAAGTACAGCTGACACTGAGCTGTAATGACTCTCATCAGAAGGCCACACCATCCCACCGAGGAAGCTCAGCACTTCCCAACATCGTCAGCCTCCTGGGCTTTGGACTCTGCTGTTTGAAATCCAGAGCATGTGGTTGATAATGAATGAGCTCTTTGCCCTGTACATCCCTGCTCCACAGCTCCAGCAGAAGGCCTGGGATGCAGACATAGAATCATAGAATGCTTTGGGTTGGAAAGGACCTTAAGATCACCCAGTTCCAACCCCTGTCATAGGCAGGGACAGCTCACACTAGACCATGTCACCCAAAGCTTGGTCCAACCTGGCCTTGAACACTGCCAGGGATGAAGCATTCACAACATGCTTGGGCAACCTGTTCCAGCACCTCAGCACTCTCATGGCAAAGAACTTCTTCCTTATATCTAACCTGAATTTCCTCTGTTTCAGTTTGAACCCACCACCCCTTGTCCTACCACTGCATCATCTCTTGCAGATGAAACTTGCACCATGCCTTTGTCTCTGAAGACCTGTCTCTGTACAACGAAAGATGGGGTAGGGGAGAACTTAGTCACTGGGTCTATACCCTGTGATTCCATTGTTCTTCTAATTCCCTGCCAGATTTCCCTTCCAAAGGCAGCCACAGAATACATGTTTCATTGGGATGGACTCCCAGAAGGACCACTCTGTCCTTATGTCCTACCCAGCAAACCACTGAACAATCCTTACTGTGAAAGTCAAAGTTTTGATACAAAAGACCTGATACCATATAGAGAAGAGAAATGGAGAGAGAGAAGAAATAGCAAAACTAAAGACACTGCTTGTGTCCTTGGTCTTTAAACCAGAAACAAATGTGAAAATTGCTCTGAGGTGTCACAATATTCATGTTGTAGAGGAAACCAGTTCAACAGCTCCTGCACATCGAACCTGACCAGATTAATACAGATCTGATCTCTTCCACAGCATCACAGCCCAGCTTACACACATCAGGAATTCGGCTTGAAATATCATGAGAATTTCTTTTCTTTTTCATATCTAAGATCTTTTTGTCTTGTGGATTTTCACCTTTAAAAGGATGACATTTTCAAGGTCCTCTACAGAACCCTGTGAAATAGAAACAGAAAAGCCTCCAGCTCCCTGTAATCCCATGACTTCATGGCTTTAAGAAAGAGAAAAATCATCCTCAGGTTTAGCTACACTGCAAACACTGGCATCATCAGGTCTGCTCACCTGTCAGCGACTGCAGAAGATGCCCTTGGACTACCTTCCACAATAAATCAGAGTTTTCTCTGTCCAATTCTTTATCCTCTGCTTTTAAACTTACTATTGCTGAAAGCTCCATTACAGCATTTCTGGTATCTCTCCAATGTAAGATGTTCTGGCCATAACTTTTAATCTTATTTTGGGGCAAAGCTGCTTCATTGGAGCTTTTCTGCTACACAAGAATACCAGAGCAATAAATAGCTCGTTAGGTATCAGGATTGTTTGGGGATGAAGGCGAAAACAGGAGCTATTGTAAACAGAGGTTGGGACTTGCTGAAGTTGACTTCCTGAGTGAAATGTACCACTGGGACAAGTGAGGAACAGAAAAATGAGCAGTGAGATGGCTGGTCTTATTAACATATAGGGCTCCTTTCCAACAAAGGACAAGGTGAAATCAGTGAGTGATGTATCAGTCTCCTTCCCACCCCTACATGACATTCACGGCTGCTTATCCAGGCTTTGCAGGACTGTTTTCTCCAGGAGCAGCTCCTCGGGTGTCCTTGACCAGAGAGAGCTTGCATGGAAATGTTTTGGCAGGTCTTACAAAGTAAAATCAGGTGCCAGAACTGTGCTGGATGGGCTGTCACCCACTTGTGCCACCCTGAACACCCTCCTGAAGCTGCCTGCTCTAACAAACGTGTAGAAAGAGTGTGTGTTCCAGCTAGACATGAAAATGTCTCAGTTTCCATATCAGCTTTCCAGCTGTAATTTCTCAATTACCATGAGATGCCTGACACATTAGAAGCCTGTGGCTTGTTATGCACTTATTCCCTCTCATGCTAAGAGGACTCAAACTGGATTGTGGTCCAAAAGATGGGATGGACTCAGTTTTTCTTTTTCAAAAAGGGTACGGCTCTTCATTAGGGATTGTAGCGACAGGACAAGGGGTGATGGGTTTAAACTTAAATGGGAGAAGTTCAGGTTGGATATAAGGAAGAAGTTCTTTACGGTGAGGATGGTGAGCTGCTGGAATGGGCTGTCCAAAGATGCTGTGAATGCTCCCTCCCTGGAAGTGTTCAAGGCCAGGTTGGATAGAGCCTTGGGTGACATGGTCTTGGGTGATACCTTGGGTGTGAGGTGTCTCTGCCCATGGCAGGGGGCTGGAACTAGATGAGCTTAAGGTCCTTTCCAACCCAAACCGTTCTATGATTCTGAGATTCTATGATTTCAAGTCAGGCTTTAACCTCTCAGTGCTGCAGGCAATTCTCTCTGTCTGCCTTCTCCAGCAACCAGTATTCCTATGATCATTTCAGAGAAACTGGGAGTTTCCTGGTTACATAGGAAACAATATTCAATGCCCAGAGGTGATAAGCAGCAGCCTTGTCACATGTACTGAAAACATGTCAGGGAAGAGCCTCAGAGGAACTGAGTGCATTAGCAGAGAACACTTTTCCATGCCTGGACCTCACGGCCCCATGTTTAACTCTCATGGGAAAGAAGGCTAGGGAAGTGTGTCCAAACAAGGTAGTAAATGCTTTTACTTAATGTATCAGATGCCAAAATAAATGTAAGACATTGCAGCCAATGGTTAACAAGTTGGAACTGCTCCCTTTGGCTAGTCAAGGATGTACAAATGCACTTTTAAGGCAGGGAAAGCAATATAGACATCTGGTAGGAGATATCTCACATCCTCTTTAGGGTATGGTTAGGCTGCCTTAGGTATGGAAGCATCCATGTACTGTTTGCCATTCAGCACTTCCACCTTCTTAGATGACCCCAAAAGAGCCTAAAAGGATTCAGAGCTTCACAAAGCCATAACGCAGAGGTCAGGAAAGCAGAAGGATGGTGATCTGGCATGGGGAGATGACCACAACCATCATCCCATGGTTGCTCACACCAAACCCTAGCAATGACAGGGCACTAGGCTTGTCCAGATGGAGAATTTGAACGTTATAGGATCATAGAACCAACCAGGTTGGAAAAGACCTTTAAGATCTTCAAGTCCAACCATTACCCCAGCATTGGCAACGCCACAACTGAGGGCATCATGCACACAGGTTTTGAACACTTCCAGGGATGGTGATCCCATCACTGTTCCAGTACCTGACTACCCTCTCTTTCCCTTTTCAGCCTTACTCTCTGAAATGGCCTTAGCAATCCCTATGCTCTTCCAACTTTTCATGGCACAGTCAGGGCTGCAGAGACACAGACTGCCTCTTGTCTGCCTATAAACAGCACTTCACAAAACAGCAAACAAACACTGCTCCCAATGTCCCAGCCCTGTCTGGAAGAGTAGAGGAGGCTCCAGGGCCAGGTTGGGAAGAAGGATGGCTCTCTTGCTACCAGAACACTAGCTCCAGGGTACAGTGCTTCTCAGAAGCCTGAATCAGAGACTGTTAATGGCTGAGTGCAGGGCTAGCGGATAAAGAGACAAAGAAGAATAAATCAGGCAGATGACAGAGGGGCTGGGAATAGGAGGAGGTAGCAGACGGTAAAAGAAATTAAATCAAGGAGGCAAATTAAGGTGCTGCAGGCAAAGATGAAGATGCTGGATTAAAGATTAACCGTAACCAAGTGGGAGATGCAGTCCTTTAAAGGTACAGATTACTTCAACGCTCTTAGCAAAACCCTACACAATCCTCCAAAGAATAAAGTCTTTACTAAAGTGGATCACAGGAACATAGAGCTGGTAACTCTGGATAACTTCACACTCCACTGTCTCCAGATGAAAACAAGCACTAAAAGCAGAGCAAGGGCAATCACCCTAGAAAATGGAAAGTCCTGTGCTGGCTGAGGCAAAGGGTGCAAGAAGTCCTTTGGGAAGGTCTTGGCACTGTACGAACACATTCTGTGGGTATTTTGAAATCATTCTGTACCCATGAGAGCTGCTTAGCCCTTTGGGGCTGCCTGTTCACTGAGCATTTCCTAATTCATGTCTTGCCAAATAGCTGCAAAGGAATGGTGAGTGAGATTCAAGCTCACGCCTCACACCTCAGCACACATCCCCATCAAACTGCACACAGGTGAAGCAGGTCACCTTCCAGCTCAGCCACTGGGCACGGAAGATACATGCCCCATCATGGCACATTATGCATTTGTACCATTTCAGAGCATCAGGATCGCGGGGATGACGGCTGCTTATGCATTGCCACCTCTTTTTAACACAAGCAACTCATTTTATGCAGTAGTGAATCTAAGACGTTGTTTCTCTTTGTAGTGGTAGAACAAGGGGTGATGGGTTCAAACTGAAACAGGGGAAGTTCAGGTTGGAGATAAGGAAGATGTTCTTTACTGTGAGGGTGGTTAGGCACTGGGATGGATTGTATGCTCCATCCCTGGCAGTGTTCAAGGCCAGGTTGGACAGAGCCTTGAGAGACGTAGTCTAGTGTGAAGCATCCCTGCCTGCAGCAGGGGGGTTGGAACTGGATGATCTTAAGGTCCTTTCCAACCCTACCTATTCTATGATTCTATGATTGCATGAAATTTATGAGAGTAGAAGAAATAGAACCCAGAGCGCTTGTTTGAACTGGGTTGGAGAAGAGAGCTGCAGAAGTGAACGGTTTGGGTAAAATCAGCACAGACTGCCACTGAAGATGCCTGCATTTGCTGAAGATTGGCCAACGTGGCAGATGCTTCGAGATATGAGAGAGTTTTGTTTAGCCAAGCTCAGCAGAGCCTTCTGTTGCAATACACCTGCCCCAATGAGAGCTATTGCTTCTGTCCTCTAATTCGTGTCGAGAAAAAAATACCCTGAATGCTGTCACCTTTGCTTCAGATGGGTTGGTTTTCATCTTATGAAAGCTTCTTCCAATCTCATGATGAGAACTGAATTCCCAGTGCCTTCTGCTACTTAAATATTAATGAAATTCCCAGGTTTTCAGACACCTCTTTAGTTTGTGCCTGTAACAATTTGGGTGTTATGTGTTAGTTTGGCTGGACTCAAAGGGGAGTTGCTTTCCATTCAGTTGGAGGAATGTAATTGGGGCAAATCCATGACCTCTGGATCTTTTCCCCAGGGAAGCAGTGATTTGGGTTTAACCTCTGCTGAAGTTGCAAAGAGCCTGTGGAGAAGTGAAATGCTCTGTGGTTTATTCTGCTAGTGAAGATGGATGTTGGCTTTCATGCTGTAGCATAAGAGCTGCTGAAGTTGATACCGTCAATCCCTTTGGAGAAGTGATAGTTCTTTGGGCAGGAAACAGTACCAGGGCAGGCACTTAATGAAGGATAAGTGGGAAAGAAGGTGAAGGGGTTGTGCTTTATGTACAGTTGCAGCTCAAATAAGTGGGGTCCTGCTGTGGAACCAGGCAACAGATCTCCTGTGGGCCCAGATCAGAGGGGAGGCCAACAAGAGGAGACATTCTGCGGGTATCTTCTATAGGTCGCTGGGTCAAGAAGGCAATTCTAGCTGAAGGCTCTTTGGAAAGTGTCTTTTCCATTCTGCTACCCCTGTGCATGGTCAGAGCCTTGGTTAAAGGGCACATAGGAGCTTAAATCCTGGGCCTCAGGCATGTTTGCCCACTTCCATTTAGCTTTAGAAGAGCTTCTGCCTAAGAGCTCATCTCAGTCTCCCCTTGGGCAGGTTAAAGCC
The DNA here is from genome assembly GCA_039877255.1 of Loriculus beryllinus. Lineage (NCBI taxonomy): Eukaryota > Metazoa > Chordata > Aves > Psittaciformes > Psittacidae > Loriculus > Loriculus beryllinus. The sequence goes on from JBCJKH010035273.1 coordinate 22,440, forward strand.
ATTCCCCTTGGCCTGGCCGTACAGGCCCTTGTAAAAAGTCCCTCTCCAAACACAAGAATCTCTTCCTGTTTCTATCCTGTAGTGTATGTGTTGAACATAAACAGAGAGCTGGACTGACAAAGGCCATTATGTTATTTAATCAGGCCCTCCAGAACTGTTTTTATTGCTCTGTGTAGCTGGGGCTCGCTCAGGCCATCATCTCCTGCTCGGGATAAATTAGCAGCCAGCAGTGATTTCAGTTTCCTGGTTCAACAGATACTGGAGCAGTTGGTTGCAGAGACGTTTATTGGCATTTGGATGTGTGGCAGGAGCTCAGGCTGCCTGAATGCAGAAATAGAAAACACCAAAGTGTATTGATTTCTGGATAGCACCTTAATGCCCTTAAGCTTTTTTAGCCATGCATTCAAAGCTACTGGGGCAGTTACTCTGGACCGCATGTGGTTGTGCATTACCCATGCAGTACTCCTGCACAGCAGTGCTAGTACAGGTTCCCTCTTCTTCCTCACCTGAATGATGGGCTTCTAGGCTGAGCTGACACCTTACTCGTTAGCGTGCAGGAATGGGTTGATCCTGTAGAGAGGGCTGTAGCATATGGTGCCTCTGATGGCTGTCTCTGCATCTACTTTCCTCTTGCTTTCCATCCATCACTTGTGCATGCAGCTTTTTCTGTGTACCTGCTGGATGCAGCTGCTTGTCCCGTTTTTGGCAGGGCTTTGTGCTGCAGATGCTCACCGTCTGCTAACCAGCAGCTGCTCTGTCTCTTTCTAGTTCCTACTCTGTGATGGCTCCTCCAGCCTGGCAGCTTTCTCTTCTCCTTCTCCTTGCCAACTCCACTGCTTTTCTGTGATTCAGCTTCCCCTATCCCATTTGTTTGAAAGAGAGATCGAAAACAATCTGTTCCATCTTCGTGTCCCACGTGTAGCATCTGATCCTGTTATTTCTCCAGAATTACTCCATGCAGCGGGAATGACACACAGAACAGTGCCAGAGCTGGAGCTGAAGGAAACGGGATGCCCCATCCCTGGCGGTGTTCAAGGCCATGTTGGACACAGGGGCTTGGAGCAAGCTGCTCCAGTGGAAGGGGTCCCTGCCCGTGGCAGGGGT
>JBCJKH010035273.1:23643-41736 GCA_039877255.1 Loriculus beryllinus
GGGGATGCTGGGGGGGACGCTAGAGGCGGGGGGGGGGACGACGGACTGGTGGCACTGGGAGTGCCCAAGTTATGCCCTAGGTGGGGGGAGGATGCAGGGTTTAATGCAGCCTCTCCCCACACTAAGCCCACCCCCATCACAGCCCCCAGCAGGCCTTGGCTGTGCTGAGCCTCCAACCAGGCTGTTTTCTCAGATGTGGAAGTGGGGGGCTCAGCGAGGACAGGATGCGGCCCGGTGGGGTCACACAGCCCCATGCTGCAGGCCCCTTGCTGCAGCAGGGCAGAGAGGGGTGCGATAAGGCAGCAGCTCCCATGCCCATGGAGTGGCCTCACAGAGCAGCACCATGGGCAGGACTTTGCCCTATAGCGTGCTGTGACTGCTGGAGAAACCCCGGAAGAGCCCAGTCCCTGCTATGGGCTGCTTTGAGCCCGGCCCCATGGTCCCAGCTCAGTGGTGCTGAGCAAGGGGCTGAGCCATGTGGAGGGGGTTGGCCCCTATCCATTAGGCAGCCATCAGCTCCTCTTGTGCTTCTCGTGGGGTCCTGCATCCATCCCAGCGCCAGGGCCCCATCCCGGGGGATGCTGCTGCTCCGCTCCGGGGGGCTGCAACTGCAGCGGGATCCCATGTCCGGTGCCCCGGGAAGGAGCCGGTCCCGGTGCCGCTGCCCCCTCTGCCGTCGAAGCGCCGCTCCCGCAGCGTCCCCGCAGGATGCAGTGGTGATGGTGGGGGGGTTGGTACCGCTGGTCCTTCACCTTCCAGAGCCAGAACGGCCTTTAGAGGATGCGATGAGACAAAGGACAGGGACCCCCACAAGACTTGGAGCTCCCCATTGCTCCCAGGGCCTCTCCTGGGGAAACACGGCACCAGGAAAGCTCCCAAAGCCCTTTTCCTGATGGTTTCCCAGCTGAGGGATGGAGACGGCTGCCATCACCACAGAGACATGGGCTAGAGCTGGAGAAGTGAACTTAGGGAGTTTGGGACAAAACAGAGTGGCTTTGTGGGGAGCAACACACAGGGAAGCAGCAGCAATGCTGGATGTAGTTTCTGGCTGAAGTCAATGACGGATGGATGGGTGGATGGATGGATCCCTCCTCCCACCACAACCACAGGCTCTCCAAAGGAACCAGGGCACCTGTAAGAGCATCAAAGCCTCCTGCCCTCCACACTGAATGGCCAACAGCCCCAGGGCAGGATGAGGCCAAGGTGAGGACCCTCTTCTTGCTTCTCTCCGGCTCTGACAGCACAAGAGGCTCCTGCTCACTTTCAAAGGAGGGGTTTAATTAAATAAATAGCGGCGAGGGGGCTTCGAGGCAGTTTCACTTCACAGTGTAAGGGTTGGGGGAAGCGGTCCAGCAGCAGGAGTGGCTCAAAGTGAATGTGCTTTGTAAAGGAGAAAGAAAACCCCATCAAAACCCCGCTTCCTCCCCCCCTGGCCCAGCCTGTTCCTGCCCTCCTCTCCCTTGGAAGAAGGGTGGGAAAAGCAGGGCCCCGGTGGTGAAGGAGCCCATGTGACTAAACAGCACTGGAGAACATAAATAAGGGATCCTTGCCTCCGGAGGGCTTAAAATGAACCAAAGGAAGAAGGGACTGGGGAAAACTAAGCCCGTTTGCGGCTGACAGAGAGGAGAGGCCAAGGCCTGGCCCTCCCCTCTGCTCCTGTCCTGCTCCTTTTCCCTCCAAGGAGCTTCCTCTCCCACCAGGAAAGAGGATTCAGAGCCGGGTGGCTCCACTCTGGTTCCATGTGTTTTGTCTTCCACTTGAGCCTGGTTATCACGTGGTGATGGATGGAGCTCAGCACCCCTCACAGCAAAGCCCTGCCCATGAAACCAGCCTGGGGCTTGGAAGAAGAGCCACAAGGTATGATCCTGTCATCTCCCCCAGCAGTACTGAGCACCACCTCCCAGGGCTGGCGACAGCAGGATGCGGGTTAATGGGTTTTAGTCACTGTCCAAACCCACTGATGGCAGCTCAAATGGCTCAATCAAACCGAGCAACCCCTTCCCAAATGTAGAAAACAGGTGGAAGAGGGAAGGTCTGTGCCAGCCGGACAGCATTCCCATATGGATAAAAGAGGAAGGAGAACACGTTCATTGAAGCCATGGCAAACCCAAGCCCTAGAACACACCTGGGAAGCAAAGCAGCTCTGGCCTCCAGCACAGCCCTGTCACCTCCCTGGGCACTGCTAATGGCAGTAAAGACGGAGTCTCCCCTTGGAAAACAGCTTTCCCTGTACTGCAGGAAGGGGCAGGGATGCTCTCTCCTGCCTGGGATTCCATGCTGGCACTGGGGTCCTACACTTGGTGCCCTCCTCCTTCTCCCACAGCTGAGACGGGTGCAGGAGCTGGGAAGTTCCAGACCTTTCCATCTGCATTTTCCCCTCCTGCACTGCAGCACCCACAAGGATTAAGTCCTTTACTGCCAGGTACCAAAGTGGCACCACTCCGGGGAAGGGGGGTTAAGAAACTCTCTTTCCTCCCAGGCCAATTCCCTGCAAGGGAAGGCGAGAAGGACTTAAGCACACACAGGATCCCTTTGCCAGGCCCTGACGCCAGCCTCCAGCTGCATCCCACTCGCAGGAACACACAGCAGCGGGCAGAGATCACCATCGGGGTGCCAGGACCTGCGATGGGAATGGGCAGATGATTCCACTGCAACACGCTACCTGTTGGTGAAGGGCGAAGGCTCCTCGTCCTCCTCCTCTGGCATGGCCATGCCTGTCCCTTGGAATGTGCTCCCTGGGCATGTCCTAAGCTCTCGGACCTGCAGACTGCATCCTGCGCCCCCGGTGCCCATGGCACCGGTGATGCATCCCTGCTCTCAAAGCATCTCTGGGGCCAAGGCCACTGCCCCTGGCCCAAGGCAGGGACTCTCCGAGCCTGGCATTACCTGGGGGGACACAGGGTTAAGGCAAGAGGGGGTGAGCGAGCCCCCCCCTCACCACAGCCAGCCACCAGCTTTGTGGGACGGTGTCAGAACACACTGGAGCAGAAAGGTTTCACTTGGATCAAGGAGGATGGAAAGACGGATTCTGACCAACAGCTCCAAACTGTCCCTGTGGAACACTGGAAATTCCCGGCTTTCAGTCAGTCAGCTCAAAGTCCTTGCTGGGGCTGTGACAAGTCTGTGAGCGGAGCCTTTCACTGTGACAAAGGCTCTGAACGAGCCACAGGAGCTGGACAAGCCTGGTGAGCACTCAGGAAACTATTTACATCTCCGATGCCGATGAGGCCAAACTCTGTGACCGATAAGGACACTTGCGCAGGGGCCACCTCTGGCTCTCTGTCCAAATCCACAGGGCCAGCGATTAAAGGCAAAGCCTCCTTAATGTCTGCAGGGAGAGGGAAGTCCATGCTTAGCGTCCCACCAGAGCTCTGCAACGGCTCCTGCTTCTCCGCCCGTGTCGGGGCCGCCAGAGGCAGAGGGAAGAGCTGCGGCTCGGAGCTGGCTCCGGGGTGGCGAGGGCAGGGAGCCGAGGGGGTGCCTGAGGATGGCTCTTCCTGGGGGTCGAAGGAACAGTTGGTCTCCAAAGGAGTGCTGCACTCGTAGCCCTGCCCCGACTCGCTCACGCTGCCCAGGCTGCAGGCAGTGCTCTCCACGCTCAGGGGCTCTGGGCATCCCATGGGGAGAGGACAGACAGAGAAAGAGACGAAGGGTGAGGGACAAGGGACAGGAAGCTGCAGCAAGTCCGAACTTCCACTTGGATCCCACCTCATCCCACCAGTACTTGGTTGCTGGCACAAAGGTTTATATTATAGTGACCAAATCCCTACCAGCGTGGGCCCAAGGAGGGCGAGATGCAGCCAGCAGATGGGAGGCCAGCAGTGTTTCTATGGAAATTAAAGGGAATCTCAGAGACACTCCAAGATAAAGCAAATCCAAAGTCTATCCCCTCGTGCTGGCAGCCCCTGCGAGACGCCTACACAAAGGCCTCATCTGCAGTAGGATAATGAGGGAATGAACCCGTCTGGGGCTCCCTGTGTGTCTTCTCATAGCCAGGTCCCTCTGGAAGCAGTGTCAGGTACAGCCCAACTCCTGGTGCCATAAATCAGCCCCTGGAGCAGTTCCCTGTGGCTGCTGTGTCCGTGCACTGGAAGCACCTTCCTCAGGTGCTCCAAATTAGTGCAAATCTTTTGCACTGGGGATGACTTAGGCTACCCCTCCAAGTCTGAAGCCAGAACAACTCAGTTTTCAGTCACTATTGGTCAAGGTAGAGCCAAAGTCTTCTCTGCTCACACCAAGCTTGTCTCTCTGGCACAGGGCAAAGTGAACCCATTGGCAAGGTGTGGGGAGAAGAGCAACAGCTTGATAATGGCAATGGGAGAAAGGCAAATGCAGCACAGACCCCCTGAGTGAGGGAGATGAGTTATCCTCACGGCAGAGAAGACAAGGATCTTACCTGTGCTCTCTATTGCTATCTGGTCTTGACTAAAGTGGGAATCCAGGCAGCCAGTTCCAGAGGGAATGGGTGGGGAGCTCTGAGGACGAGTGGAGTTTTCAACTTCACCCCCATCCAAGTCATTGTCGGTGTAATCCCTGTGGAGACAGACAGACAGCACTGCCACCCCTGCCAATGGGGATGCAGGCAAGGAAAACAGGGCTGGGATCACAACCCAGCGACAAAAAAAGCAACAGGACTGTAGAGACCCCACTGGAATCAATGTCCATCCCTCCCTGGTGTGCAGAGCCCAGTTTAAACAGCACTGAGATGAATGAAGGTAGCTCAGGGTGGCCAAGATCAACCTGGGAGAAACTTGAAGGGGCTCCGCAGCTTTCCCAACTGGAGCTCTGAGCCTCAGCCCCTTCCAAAGGGAAATAGATAGCAAAGGCTTTCCTAAAGGCAACACCTCCTCCCCTTGGGTAGCTTGTGGCAATGCTGGCATGCCAGCAAAAAGAAGTGATGGGAAAATATCTTCCCATCCTGGAGAGATTTGGGATTTCAGCTATTTTCCTGTCTTGCATCACAATAAAAAGCGAATACCTAAGACTTCATCTACGGATTTAATGGATTCAACTGAAATACTTCAGTTTGACCTTTAAAACATTTCAGTTTCCACCTCTCTGCGCAGCACCTGCCCTACCTGCATGCATTTCCAGGTGAGGAACTTGCCTCAAAGGGTGGCAGCAGGGAAAGAAAGGAATTCAGGTTCCAAACCACCAGAAATGGTAACTCTGAACTTCAAAAGCTCCCTTCCCTAAACCTTCCTGAACTGAGTCACTGCCCAAGCTCAGCCCCGAATTCCTGCCCTTGCCCTTCACTTGTGTGCTTCTGTTTGCCTTTGCCTTGAAAGAAAAGTGGTTTCTAACACCAAAAGCACCCAACCAAGCAACTCATTGCTTCCTCTCCCCTCCCCACACTTGCAGGGATCACGTTGTGGGAGCATCCTGCACATCCCTCCCCACTCCCACCCCAGCAACCTTCTAGAGAAGCAAGCGAGGTCTTTTAAGTGGAGGTGCTCTGCAGCAGGAATCTTCACTGGGAGCTTAGAATTACTAAGTTTAGGGTGAGAATATTCCACGCACGTGGCTCCAGGGTGGAGGACGTACTTCTTCCTTCCTAAACGTGTCTGCTGAGTGAAGTAGTCATAACGCTCCGACTTTTTCCACATGTAGTAATATTCCACACACTCGCCCACTGACCGGGTACGGACCTGAAGGGAAGAGATCCCAGTGAGAACTCCAGGCGTGGAGCAAGGAGCAGCCTCCCATTTAAGCAGCACAGAAAAATCCAGTGCATTCCAGTCATTTCTAGCACTACAGACACAGCTAAACTGCCCCAACAGCAGCACAAAGTGAGCTTTCCAAGGTGGTAATCGGCCAGAGAAAGGGCTCCCCACAGTGCACAGTTGTTCTTGCAGAGCCCAGTGTTGGTGCAGGACATCCCTGTGCTTCCAGCAGCATGTTTACCATCAAGAGAGCAAACCTGCATCCATTTTCATTGGCCAGCATCAACATGCCCACAATTAATCAGCAGTAGAACTGGACTCTCTGGTTCTGCCAACTCCCAGCACAGCAGCGTATGTCCTGGGGCCCAGCTCTTCCCTACGACAGCATCTTTGGTTCTAGAGGACCCCAGGGGACTTTACAAAACATCCACATGCTCAACTCACTCATTCACAGAAGCACTGCAAGGGCTGAGAGTTTGGAAAGAACTTTTGAGACTCCAGAAAGGGCTAATCAGTAATTAACTGACATCACTCATGCAGGTCAGTGGTGTTTGTGACTTCTCCCACCTGGAAAATAAGGCAGAGCAGGGCAGTGAACAGCCCATCACCTGCTATAGCATGAGTCAACACAAAGCCTGGGATGGGAACTCAGCAGTCCTGAACTTCCTGCATTAGCTGAGGCTCACTACATACCTCTGGTGCCAAGGCACGTGACTCCTTTCCTCCGTCTTAGTGGGATGCGGTGGGGAATGTCCTTACCTTGTTTGCCTGGATAAGGTGGAAGTTTTTCCCATGGACCCTGAAGCCATGCTCAAAATTCCTACATTCTTCCTCGCTCCAGGCACAAAGCTCATCTAGAGCAGAGAGAAAGTGGAAGTGGAGGAGATGGAGCTTGTTCCAGACTCTACACATGCCTCAATGTCTGGGGCAGACCCCATGCACGGGGGTTCTCACCTCTGATGACCTTCACATTGAACCGTAGCCTCCGCAGTGCCTCTTCTGCATTGAAGTTGCATTTAACCAGCTCGTACAAAGCCTAAAAGAGAAGGAAAAGACTCCCAGTGTGTACCTGAGCAACACAGCCCAAACCAACCTGCTCAAGCCTTTGTCACCTGTCACCTTTGTCACCTGTTTTTCCCAGGAGCCACTTTGCCACTAACCCCCTGTGACCATCAGAGGAGATTATTCCACTTTTGGAGGTACAGATCACCTAGAACTGCAGCTTTGCAGGTCTCTGGGGTGCCTCTGCCCTCCTGCAGGCTTAGGTTGAGAATCTAACCTGGCTACCCAGAGGAAACACAACTGCTCTCATTTCTTAGCCAAACGTTTGATCTTCTGCTGGCTTCACAGAAGAATCAGACACTGTTCTAGAGGACAGAGCCAAAAAGGTGACCCTGCTGCAAGCCCTGGGTTTGGGATACTGGGAGAACAGAGTTAAAACAGTACCCAGCCTGTTACATGCGTGCCACAAGCATCTGTGACTGTGTTGGGGGTACAGCACTGAGGCAGACAGGCCTGGCCCAGAGAAGCTGTGGCTGCCTCATCCTGGCAGTGTTCAAGGCCAGGTTGGACACAGGGGCTTGGAGCAAGCTGCTCCAGTGGAAGGGGTCCCTGCCCGTGGCAGGGGTTGGAACTTCGGTTTTAAGGTCTCTTCCACTCCAAACCTGCCTGTGATTCTGTATTTTTAATATAAGGATTGCTGGAGCTGCTGCTGCAGATTTCTGTGAAGAACATTTCAAGTAGAAGTACAGGTGGGGCAACTGCAGAATCAGTGGTTTAGCCAAAACTATTGAATTTTCTGTTAAAAAGAAATCATCTTTAAAATGCAGTAATTGGAGAAAGATCATCTTTGAGTTAGAGTTCTCTTAACACCTGTTAATTCATACTTGATCATTTTAACTTGAAATGGGTATGATTCTGTCTTTTTGACTGTACAGGGTGGGAGTTGAAGTTCAGTCCTGAATGGCTTTGTTTTCTCCCACTACAGAGGAGGACTTCGAAAAGTTGCCCAAGTCCACTGTTCCCGAGATGCAGCGCAGTAACCTTGCACCCGTCATCTTGCAGCTGAAGGCTTTGGGAATCGACAATGTGCTCAGGTTCCCCTTTCTTTCAGTGAGTCCTGGGCTGTAAAGTCTGTCATCTTTCCTTACTCGGAAAAAAAATCAGTAAATGAATTATTGGTAATACACAGAACCATTGCCCTTTTAATTTGGAAAGCATAACTTGTTGTCAGCTTTGGGCATTGGGAATCTAGTAGTGCAAGTAATGTGTGTGACAACGTAGAAACAACTGTTTGTATTCTAGAGATTGCTGTTCAAAGTATTGGCAAGTGAAGAAAGGCCTAGGAGGCAAACTGAGATTCTGCAAACTAACTGTAGTCCCTTTGCATTGAATTTATGAAGAAAAAGGGAGGCAGGGAAAAGATACCTAGAGAACTAAACCAGTGCTTGTCTGTTTTGTTAAAAAGAGCAGTATCAAGTTTTAGATTGGCTTTCTGTAAAGTTTCTAGCTACTCTTGTATTGATGTTGAAAACTCACATGGTGGCATTAGAAGAGAAAGTTAAGCAGTTGTTCTGATCTGACAGTGAATTCAATGGCCTGTTGAGATGATTTTGACTTGCAGCATTGCAGTCAGTGGAAGGGTGAAAGGAAGAGTCTGAGACGTCTTTCCTCACTATACAGGTGTAGAAAGATAGGAAATTAGAACTTCAGGATTTTGTTGAAGAGGAAGGCGTAAGAATTTCTGTGATAACTCATGTGTTCTGTGATGATAACTTTAAATAATGAGCTTTTTTTTTTTTCTCCACAGCCACCTCCTGCCCAGTCAATGGTGCAAGCTTTAGAACTGCTGTATGCTTTAGGAGGTGAGAATGTTATGCTTTGCTTTATTTATAGTTAAGTTACATGAGTTATGAAAAAAACTGCTAATTTGGATTTGGTGATTGGATGGGCATTAATCAAACTTGCATTTGAGAGCTGTGCTTGGGGAAACAGATAACACAGCCTTAACTGGTGGAAGCTTTCTGTTGGTGTGTTTTTAAAGTGTACCTCAGTCTCCTCTGAACTTCTTTTCTTTTCCTCCATTTGTTTCAGACAGGTAAGCAAGCAAAAGGCAGCAGTAACTTTCTGGGAGCAACTATAAATCTATTTCATAGAATATAAACTACAAATTAAGTGTTTAGATTGGGCAAACATATAGCTATTATGTGTGTATTTCCTTGCACCTTCATGGGAGGAACCAGCTATTTATCTTTGGTAGGAACAGGGCTCTGAGCTGATGAGAGTGTTGGTGTGATCCTCTGTGCTTCTTCAGATCTTACAGGGGGTTGGAACTGGATGAACTTTAGGGTCCCTTCCAACCCAAACTGTTCCAGGATTCTATGAATTACTAATGACGGCTTGTTCTCAAATTTAGTAGAGAGTCTGAACCATGTTCTTAGTCATATGGTTTGTTGTTAGGTAGTCCTGCGAGGAGCAGGGAGCATGACTCAGTGGTTCTTAAGGTTGAGTCCCTTCCAACTTGAGGTATTCTATGACTGTAAAAGTGTTAATTTCTGTTTTATTCATTATTCTGCTGTTGGATACCTGTAACACTCAAGTCACACTGTAGTAATATTTTTATACACAGTTTTTGATTCCTTTTTGTTGTGAGTGGAATGAATACTGCTTGATTTTGTTTATAAGAAGGACTGTTATATTGTTGGGGTATTTGACAGCTATTTAATCTTTTTGAATGCAGCAAACTTAAACAAAACAACTTGACACCAGAAGAAGTGATCAAAATTAAACAATTTGACTCTAACTCAATGTTTGTGGTTAATTCAAAGTTAACAATATTTGCCCCATAATATAAACACGAGGAAAAGTGTAGTGTGAAGGAGACTGTATAAACGTTGGCAGCATTCAGAGGTTTGTGACTATTTTGACATCACTTAGAAATGCTGTGTTGTAACTTGTGGCAGTCTGCTGTCTTATTCTCATGGAGCTGTTATTCTCTGCTTGGCCATGATTTTGCTCTGTTCCATCTTGCAAAGGAGGGTTTTGCTTCAGGCACTCGGTTCTTGGCAACCTTTTCAAGCTTGGAACAAGGACCTTCACAGTGGCTCAGAAGAATGTTGCAAGGATGAATTCACAGCCAAAACCACGTGGGGAGATGGAGAAAACTTACTGATTAGCTGTTTGATGTTTTGGCAAGAGTGTTATTATGCTCATGGTAACTTCACAGAACAGTACAGAGCTGTTACTCTTTTGGCTGCCCGGCTTTTGTAGCAAAGCAGAAGAGTGCTGATGTTGATGAAGATACAAAGATATGTGTGTGGTGTTCGGATTCACTCTTAAACATTGCTGAAGTTTAAGATGTTAGATGGTTTATTATGGAGATTTTCTATAAGTTGCAGAGGTGAAGCTGCCCAAGTGTTTGCAGCTGCAGTAAGGATTACATGTTTCTTATGCAAGTGTGAACCTGTATTTCAACACTTGCATTGTAATTGCATGCAAATGTGCAGTTTAGGGTCAGGACCCTACTGTGCCAGTGCAGTGCCAACAGAAAAGCAGATGCTCTCAGGTTGAGATAGTTCTGTTGAATAAACACATCACTGTTTTTAGACTGATGATTTTTACAGTGATACAAACTGATTACATCAGGAGTATCTCTTCTCAGCCTTCTTTAATGCTTTGAAAATCTGAATTGTCAGTTGGAGTTTATTGTTTTTAAGCATCATTTAGGAAGTAAATAAGCAGGTAGAAAATGGATTTATTTTAAGCTTTGCTTCAGATCCAAGGTTTTGTTGAAGATTCGTTAGTGAGTTGTCACCTATCAGAAACAACCACTCTACCTAAAAATAGAGTGTTTTAATCCCTCAGCCTGTAACATACTAGTGCCACAGTACGTGAATAGTTTCTTCTGAGCATCTTCAGTAAAAATCTTTGCAGTATCTTTTTCCAATTTCCTATGCAGATACAATAAGGTGGTTGCTTCCAGGATGATTTCAAGGCAACTTTTACCTGTTCCACACTAGTATCCGTTGCAGGCTTACTGCTGCAAAGACATCTGTGCATGAGCAAAACTGTATTGAGATTTGTAAGATTAAGCAGAAGCCAAAGGATTTTGGCTTGATGCACATGTAGAAAGTTAAAAAGATAGTAATTTGTCCTTTTTGCTAGTAGTAATGCAGTTAGGCTTCCATAGATGAAACACTGCATATTCTAAGGTATTAATTGTGGTAGCACTTTGACCTCTCATATTGCGCTAGTTAAATGAAAGCTATCAGACCTTCATTTTTGCAGTGTCTGTGGCTTGGTGTTTATATCACTTCATCACTTCACACAAGCCGCCTTTTGTACCTGTTTCTGAGGAAAATATTGTGACATTATGTGAAAGGCCTATTAGGTTTGGTTGGACAGTGTGAGGGTGTGGCAAGTGAATTACTACGTTGCCATAATAAGTGAGATGATAGCATATCACATAATAAACACTTGATAGATGTATCTGTGGTTTCAGATATGCTGACATGAGTTATAAAAGATCGCATTTCTTGACTTGATTTGTGGTCTTGCTTTTCTCTGGGAAGCAGAGCTGAAGTACAGCTGTGGAGGTTTGGGCACCACAGTTTGACAAATAATGTTTATATAATGCATGGGCCACAGCTGTGTTTCCTCAGTCCTCTCTGCTGAGGTTACTTATGCAATCGGCAGTGCCCCAAGTCCTATTCATGGGCTCTCGTTCATCCCAACTGTACCTTTTCTCTTGTGCTCTGCCTTCTTGTTGTACCTCATACAACTTGATTGACTTGCAGTTTTCTTTTGCAATTCTTACTCTTTACTGCCTTTTGTAGTGAGCTCTTTTCTTCTTGCTGTTTTTATTAATTCTGTTTCCTATGTCCTCTTGCAAAGGAAATGTTTTTCCATTTAAATCATTCCCTGAAATTTCAGCATAGTGCTCTGGGTAGGAATAGGAGCTAGTGACTTGCATGGGTAAATCTTACTGCAGATGTTTGACCATAGGAAGCTACACAACCAAAATCATAGATGTGCAGGGTTGCTCAGTGATAGCTGGGAATCAAAAAGCAAGCTGTCATGCCTATTTCTTCTCCCAACTCCAGTAAAAAGCTTACAGTTGGAACATGGCTGACAGTTCAGTTACTGATGCATGAGGCAGACTAAACTGTAGCAGTCTTCATCAGCTGCACATCTCTAGTTTAGATTATATTAAAGTTAAAATAATTTCCTCCATGAGCTCAGCAGATGTGACTCAAAAAAATGCTGTACCCCACCACCCCATCAGTGCTTCCTCTTTCTACAGTTATGCCTGTTCCATAGCTGTGCCTTTTTTTATTCTCATGAGGACTTCTGCTTCCCATCCGCATGAACAAAGATGTTGCTAAATACATAGATAGGGGATGCGTAAGTCTAACAGTTAATAGGCACTCTGGACATTGCATTGACTGCAGATTTGCTAAGCCTTTGGCAGTAGCAATGGAACTTGGTCAAAATGAAGAAACTTGTGTGTTCAGGTATGTTTGAAAAAAGCCAAAACAACCCACTGACCCACGGCAGAGTAAATGGGTACTAAGGGGTGCCTTAAAGCTTAGTTTAATATACATTCAACACCTCTTAGGTGCATTTGGTATACTTTAGCTCATAAGTTTTGCTTTTTAGTACTTATTAAATCCTTAAAGAAGACTTTCTGTGCTCTTTTGCCTGTATCATCGCTACATTGATTAATATACTGCAGGTTTGGATATGCACTGCCGTTTAACGGAGCCTCTTGGAATGAGAATAGCAGAGTTTCCTTTGAATCCTATGTTTGCAAAGATGCTTCTGGAATCAGGTAGGAGGAAAAAAATCGGATTTTATTCTTAGTCTTGTGATGAGGAGAGGACACTGCCACTTGTAATGGTAGTGTAGTACTAGACGTTTGCTAAATTTGAAACAAACTGTATGCTTCGTCTTGGTATGGTGTTTAGTGATAAAAATTAGTTAAACTTGTGGCTGTCTGATAAATCTAACACATTTGTCTTTGAAGTTTACCATTAAAACATTCAGTTATACTAAAAAAATCCAGCAGTTCAGGTATTTTGGTTTTATGTATTATGAAATATATTCTTTTTCTTTTTATTCTGTGTGTGGGTAAGTTGAATGGAAGGTGATTTCCTCTACTGAATTTTTCCTCAGGAAATTTTGGCTGCTCCCAGGAGATTTTGACAATTGCTGCCATGATGCAGATTCAGAACATCTTTGTGGTCCCTCCAAATCAAAAGTCTCAGGCTGTAAGTTCAGTTGTGTCTCATTTTCTTTTGGTTAGTTCCACATTTCTGGAATTCTGCCAAGTATTTTATTGAAACCTGTTACAGATTGCAGGTTTGTATGGAAATAAAACAAGGTCTTGAACTGTGCCTGTTATAGGTAAAAGAAGAAGCTGAGTAACAGTGGGAACATTGGAGATCTTTGCTAATGTTAAAAGCCTCCTTCTGAAGGCTAGAAATATGAAAGTTTATAAGCCAATATTGCTCAGCATATGGGTTTGTTAAAACATACCCAAACCTCCACAAACACCACTTCCTTTTAAGAACAAAGTATTAGGATGTAACAGGAGCCTCACTTTAACTCATCCTTCTCTTGGATTTGAGGGGTTCATTTTCAGTTCATTTTCCTAATTTCAGTTTTAGAAGTGCTCCTGAATGTAAGTGGGTTAGTAAAATATTGCTGTTGCCTAGAGGAACTACCCTGTATGGTAAGAACTGCAACAGTCACCAGAAAATACGGATGTTAAGGGAATCAGTTTGCTTATTAAAAACTATTTCCTCTTCTCTAGGCCAGGCGACACAGAAAGTTTGCTGTGGAAGAGGGTGATCATCTCACTATGCTTAATGTGTATGAAGCCTTTGTTAAAGTAAGTCTGTTCAGGCGTATGTGGACTTGCGGGAATGGGAAGAACTTGAAGTGTTCTGGTTGAATTCAGTTCTGATTCTGGAAGTTACAGCTTCCTCAAAGCTGAGGACTTACCAAATTTATTAAGTGATAATTCTGCTTTAAAAGATATTCTGGTCATATTTTGTCACAGACCTTCTGTCGTTACTCTGAACAGAGAATAGAAACAATTTGGTTTGGATACAGCACAGAAGTTTCATGAGTAGACAACTGTTTTTTCAAGGAGAATGGGATTTTTGAAAGGGCTTGGAAAACCAGGTATCCAGATTCCTAATGAAGTTCATATTATCTCATCTTTTCTTTGGATATATCTGAATTTTACTGATTATAAACTGCATCCAAATCTAGCAGTCTTTTGTAAAAAAATTGCCTCACTGATAATCGTGTCCTCTTCTTCATTGACCTTATGGATTTGCCCAAAGGTTTGACACTATCTCAATACTTCTCTGTAAGCTCAGGTTTTACTTATCTGTTGTGAAGTGCTAGACCTGTTTGGGAGAAGTATATTTTGCTGGTATAAAGCGTTTCTGTGTTAATATATTTGCAGTATAATCACACAGGTGTTTGACTTCTCTTTCCCCATGCCCAAAGTCAGACACCAACTGAATTTTTGCCCTTTAAATTTTGTATCTGCATAATTCTCTTAGGAATAGCCAAATGCAGAGAGAGGCTCTTGGAGTAAGTGCTGGCTTCTGGAGAAATAGTTCTTTGCATAGAGACACCAATGAAAACTGTGTACTGAAAAGGTTGTTTACATTATGAGGTTGAAAACAGCCTAGTTTGAGATGGTGCATTTGTGTGTGAGAAAGGAACGACTGATGCTGTTCTTTCACCACATATGAAGAAACAAAGCACATCTGTTTGAAAATACCCCATAGTATTTGTTCTGCTACTATTTAGAAGTTGTTTGAAGTATGTTTTGTAGTTATTTGGGCTAGGTATCCTTGTTAGCTTTATGTAAATAGTTACTTTTCAGGGAAAACAGCAATAAATATGTTGTAGGAGTCAGAAAAAAGGCAGAACAAGGCTATGTGATCCAAAGAGATTGGCTTTTGTTTTGCTGATTGTATCTCATTGTAATTTTTTTATTCTTCTTACTGTACAGCACAGCAAGAGTTCTCAGTGGTGTCAGGAGCACTTTCTGAACTACAAAGGGCTTGTAAGAGCTTCTGTTGTAAGAGAGCAGCTGAAAAAGCTTCTTGTCCGCTTTAAAGTGCCAAAGAAGTCCAGTGAAGGTGAACATTGTTTTTAATCTGTTGTCCAGCACCTATTGATCGTAGTCTCTTAAACTGATGGTCTCTTTGTGCTTTTCTTGTAACCTTTGGATTCTTCCTGGCCGAAAAATAAGGTTAACTGAAACCAGATTTGTCTCCTAAAAATAAGCACAAAGTAGCGTTTTAGCCAATTATTGCAATTAACATTTAGTCCTGTCTTTATTAGTTATGTTTTCCAGCAAGAGACTGTAGCCACAGATTATATATTGAATGGACAGATTTACCAAAAGAGTCATAAATAGATCACCCCTTTCCCTCTTTTGGGTTTCCAGTAAGCCGTATTTCTAGTACGTTCAAAATCATGTACAGTCACTGGGATCTGATTGCCGGCTGCGCTGCGCATGCAGGGAGGCCATGAGCAGTTCTCAGCACTTGTCTTTGTCTGCTCTGAAAAATCAGAGGTTGATTTTTAGCTATCACACAAGGTTGCTCTTAGGACTGTGAAACTATCTACAGGGAGACACCAGTGGCAACAGTAGATTTTTATGTGGTAATCTTGATTTGCTGTGAAATTAAAGTCAAAAGAGATTGCAGGGCTTGTCTTCCTCCCAGTCTTCGTTATTAAATCATGATGCATTGTAAAATGTTGTTTGAGATGATTAAATGGTATGTTAGGTATTTTTGCCATTTCGTTGACTCATTTTAGAGGAAAATTTTTCTTCTCAGGTGATCCAGATCCTGTTTTGAGATGCATAGTTTCTGGATTCTTTGCAAACGCAGCTAAATTCCACCCTACTGGAGCTTACAGGTAAATAAATATATATAGTTTCATTACAACTGTTGCTTAGTTGAAAAGCTCCTTTGCCTGGATAGGTCTAAGTATAATCAACACACAGATGCTTCTTTAGGCAATTGCAATAAGAAACATGTGACAATTGATTTACTAAATATGTGAAGTTTTGTATTTTCAAACTGCTTTAATGTTTTCTCTTTGGCAAATGTAAATAAAGTTGTTTATAGGGGGAAGCTGTTTCTAAGAGTAATTAGTTTGTGTTAATGTAAGCAAACATGTAGCACTTTGAGGGCACTCAATAAAAGCCTGAAATGCTGCTTTTTCATTTTAATATAGGTAGAACTCCTAGGACATTAAAGTATCAATTGTTGCTTTGTGCAGGATTTAAGCTTGGTTTCATCTGGTCATTAAACACAAATGGTTTTAATTTGCTCCAGCTCTTTTGTTGTTGCCTTTTATTAACATTCTTACTGGGGATGAAAGGAGCCAGCTGTTAAACAATGAATAGATGTACAGTCTGCAATGCTGTTTTGCTTTCAAGGACTATCCGTGATGACCAGGAACTTCACATCCACCCCACTTCAGTGTTGTATGCAGAGAAACCTCCACGCTGGTAAGTTAAACCTGCTTTCACTTGTTTTGTGATCTTGGAAAGACAATTTCAGCATCCAGACATTTTCATGAATGACCTTTCCCCATCAGTGGAGGAATAGATGTAGAAGGTCATGGTTCCCCTGGTGAGAATTCAATTGCTATTTCCTTTGCAACTTTTTGTGTAGGCAGTGTCCCAATAAATCAGGGAAACAGAGTGACATTTAGTTGCAGAGGCTGGGAAGCAGAGTCAGGTAACCCTGCTTTAACAGGCACCATATCTTGCACTGCAAATTGCTCTTTGAGTAGTCTCTGTACTTATATAGAACCAAGGCTAATTTACTTTTATTAAGCCTATTAGGGATATGATTCTGTGAAATATCCTGTCAAGTAGGTGCTGCAGTAATTGCAAATGGCTGATGGGACAAGTTCTGGCTGTTTAGCAGGTTAAGGAAAGAAATGGTTGTACTTTTGTGTTAGTGAGGATTTTACAGTTTCATTTTGTATGTCAGAGATGCTCAGATGACAAATAGATGCGTTTCTAACAATCAGACAGCATGATCAATCTGAAGTGTTTGGACTCTTGTCCTTCTTTGCCTCTTGCTGAGACTTTGAAGGATAAACTTGGCCAATATCATCTGTTATCTTTGAATTGGACTGCTCCACCTGGTGTGTTAGATTTACAGAAGTATGACTGATTGGAACTTGGCCACCAATTACATTGACTCACAAAGCAAAAATGAGTTCAGCTCATTGTACCAATTCTTCAGGGCTGAGTTAAGCAGCGTGTAGCTCTGTAGGTCTTGTGATATTGCCACAACCAGCTGAAAGACACTACTGGCTACAGGGGTCCTGTAAGACAGGAGTTTAACTTACTCAGGAACTCTGATTTCTGTGCTACTGCTGCCTGGGCAACCATCCTCTGCTGAAGGCTTCAACTGTCTGTTACAGGCGTATATTGAATGTGTTCTTATTCTTGTTTGTTTTCCTCAGGTTTCTCTGTAGTTGTATTAGTTTGTGTGTCTTGGCTGCGTTTGGCAGAGAAGAGAATTTTGGACTTGTTCCTCTTTGCTTTTGGGAGCAAAACACCAATTAACGAGAGGCCACAAACCTTGTGGGCTCGCAGCTCTACCGTGTGTAGAGAGCAGATAATGTGGCTTTGCACTTCCTTGGTAAAAATTTCTTTTCCTGCTGAAGGATGACTTCAGAAATAAGTTGTCCATGCTGGCAAGCTGTTCATGCTGGCAGCAGTGATTGAGTCCACAGGGGTTTCTGTTTCTAAATCTCTTACAGGAAATGTTCTGATAGTAGAGGATTAGAGGTAGAAAACACCTTTATCTTGACTGTCTGCAGACAGGCACCAGAGATAGTCGGGCTGTGGTTTGTGCCCTACTTGTTACAGGTCCAGGGTTTTGGTGCTTTTGAATCCTTATTCATGGTATCACAGAGTAACTAATACTCTCTCTTCCAAAGCATCTGTTAAGAGTCCCCCTTGGCTCCAGTGTAAGAAATATTCTTTCTTCTATACCTTGCATCCAGATGTCCTAATAGTAAGTGAAGGTGTTTTTAATGGTACTCTGAAGGTTGTATTAATGTAAAGTACTCTGAAAACCAGAGGGAAGGAGGTAAGAGTTTGTATTATAACATAAATACTTTCTTGTCATTCTTGAAGTACTATATTTGTCAGTATATATGTGAAACTACGTACTAGATATACGTATAAATATCAAGTCTAAATATAGAATCACAGGCAGGTTTGGTTTGGAAGAGACCTGAAAGCCCACCCAGTTCCAGCCCCCTGTTACAGGCAATGGCCCCTTCCACTGGAGCAGCTTGCTTCAAGCCCCTGTGTCCAACCTGGCCTTGAACACTGCCAGGGATGGGGCAGCCACAGCTTCTCTGG
>JBCJKH010035274.1:0-14312 GCA_039877255.1 Loriculus beryllinus
AGAAACTGGTTTTATTGTGAGGATGGTCAAGCAGTGACACAGGCTCTCAGCAGAGGTTGTGGTGTCCCCACCCTTGGAGCTATTGGAGACCTGACTGCCCACAGCCCTGAGCAACCTGTTCTGGCTGACCCTGTTTTAAGCAGAGTTGGACAAGATGATATCTTGAGATCCTTTCCAACCTCAAGAAATCCATGTGTGCATGTGTGTATGTGCATGTGTACAAGTGTATGTGAACCTAACTGTCAGGAAGTCATCATTAAAATGACAAATGAAAGCCAAGCAACTGAGGAAAGACAAACAATGTCTCGTAACAAAAGAGTTTTCTAAAGTAGTAATTTGCTCTTCAGCAACTATTTTTAACAATTTATTTTGTTATTATAAGGTTCATTATACCTTTACATCCCTTAACACACAAAACTAAGAATACTAAGAAATTCAATAATATCAGTTATTATTTTAGCATTATTTTAGAGTAGGTAAAAATATGCAGAATCATCCTGTCTGGCTTACAGAAAAGTAGTTTATTCCTGCCATATGTCATGGCAAGAGTCCTATCTTGATCTTTAGGAAGTTTTTAAGGTTTTACCAACACAGTGGTAGAAATTTTACAAAGGTAGTGTCCAAAAAGCATGAGATAAATGAAACACCCACTGTCTCTTTTCTGTAGTAATTACCACTTCTTAGTTCTAGAAAGCTTCATTCTATATGGGTTGAACTGGGGGACATTGGGCAGTTTTTCAGGGGTATATATGTGCTATACTCTGATGCCATGAGTGTCTCCAAATCAGCCATATCAGAAATACATTTCTATTCTTTCACCATTTTTTGACATCTTGATTGAACCTTTGTGAATACTAAAATCTTAAAAAATACCATCTAAAATGGACCTCTTAACTTCCAAGCCACCAAAACCTGCACAGTCAATGCTTTCCAAAGGCTAAACTAGTTAAAAAGCTGAAATTCAAGAGGCAAAAGCTGTGTCTTTTTTTTTGTCTACAAGATTTTTACCAGCATTCAGTATCTGCAAACTTCCTAGACCTGCTAGGCTAGCTTCCAACATCAGCTAGATTGTCTAGATCACTTTTCACAAATACTTCATGCTAGCTTCCCTGTCTTATTCCCTTCTCCCCTCTCACCCCCACCTATAGGCCATCCAGACATAAATTCTCATACTGGTGTAACTACACATGCCAGAGTTTTTGCTAGTATAATTTCTGTATACATCAGGAACCCAGTTTTCCCAAAGCAGTGCTGAAAACATACATTTACTTTGGAAGCTAAAATCTGCTATTCCAATTTCTGTATTTTTAAAAATGTACCTGCCTAATTCCTTGCTTAATGTGGACAAAGTTTGAAATAAATACTTAAAAAATTGTTGTATACTGTGCTGTTTAACTGGGACCATTTAAAAATCACAAGCCAAAAACTTCTAGAGAGAAATGGTAGCTAACCTACTGGAGCTCTTGAAGTGTACTTCAAAGACCTGCTGGGTCCCAGTATGGGTCAGTTTGCCACTGGCACATAACTTCAGTGCAGTGCTTTGTCCTTTCCCATTGAAGGACTGAGGACAGATGACAATGGATACCTTCCACAAGAGTACAGGCACTGAGAGATTGAAAATAACTGGGATTTTAACAGACATATTTGCAACATCTTACAATTCCAGGGGGGTTGAGAGGCACAAGGTTTACAAGATACAGACTCCTTTGCCCACGAAGTGCTATCCTTTGCTCAGGAATTGCTATAGCACAACTTTCTCCAGGCAGTCACTGAAGGAAAACTACAATGTGAAAAGGAAGTAATAGAAGGGAAGGAGTTTGTAGCTACATATCCTCTTCTTTGCCTGCCTTAGATGGCATTTAAGTTTCACAGTTTGTACTGCACAGTAAAAAGCTGTAATCATATAAATGATATTGGAGTACATAAATAATAATGAAATTTTTAGAAGAAGCAATCCACTCATGCTATTCCTGGAGTGACTCATTACCTAGTCTGGTATTCCATAAAATAGTAAAAGATTTTAAGTAGTAGATGAGGAAGGCTTACTTTAAATTAGCTGAGAACATAAAACAAAACCAACACATATAAAATAAACTGTTTTGATATCACCCAGCTATCTAAAAGTAATATGCAGAAGTTTCTCACACACCCAATTTTCACCTTAATCTTATATCCTAAATTCAGTTAATGCTGAACAAGCAGACATTTAAAAAAGTAACAAACTGATGGCAACTTCAGGATTATGACTTCCCTTCAAGTTAAATGCATAGCTAGAAACAAGCTAAATGTTTGATTGTACATGTGAAAGTAATGTGAAACCTAGGTAAACATACAGCTTATTTGCATTGCAAGTGATCCTCTGTGTGTACTCTACCAAGAGCAGTTAATAGTATTCCTGAGGTTTGAAGGTCAAGAGGATTGACTTCACTGCACTTGTATCTTACTGAATCAAATATCTACAACTGCTATTTTCAGTACAAAGGCACAGTCTCATAAATTTTTTAGTGATTCCAAAACAAAAGGCAACTGCTCACAGAAGCAATCTTCTCCATCCCCCTTCATCACTGAATTAAGATGTAAACACTCCAGCCTAAAATCCCATCCTGTTTTAATAAATGTTTTAAATAAATAGCTCCAACTATCTTCTACAGAGAAACTCTAATACTGTTACAACTTGTAGGTAGATAAATTAAGCCTACAAAGGGAAAGTGTACATTCTTTTATTTTAAGAGCCAACACTGGCAAAGCCGTGATGACACATCAAGAAGTCTTTTATATTTTTCTTCAGTCCTGCATGGATGTTTTCTTGCTTTCTTAAACTTCATTATCTCAGTTTGTGCCAGTTGTGACAAATACCTAGTGAAATCATGATGCATGAGTCTTATGGAGGAAAGTAATTGCCTAATACAGTTTTTAAAGCTCATCCTTTCATGTGCTAATACCAGGCACTGTAATCATTAAGATAACCTGAATATATTTTATCAAGGAGGAAATTTACATCTTCAGGGGTTACCATTTGTTTTTATTACTTGTCATGTTCCAAAGTGCTAGTGAGGACTAAACTGAAACAAAAGTGGCAAAAGACAAAGGGGAAGAACATTAGGAGGTACTGTTGGACACTGTCTTTGGGAACTGCCTAATGAGCCAGGGAGAAATTACTACAGATAACCTCAGGGCTCTTTCCCTTGCTCCTCTCACTTGAGACATTCTGAAGTTCATTAAGGCTGTATTTTGCACACAGACACTGACCAGCTGCAGTAGAAGTGTTGTGTATGATAGTCACAGAAATCACAGGACAGCCCAAAACTGTTTAATTCCCTTTCAGTCTTACTTGATGACACTTGAGTGAATTCTCACTACTCCCACTCCCCTCCCTAGTTTCAGGAAGGTGGGAAGGTTTCTAGTCACAAGCCTCTTCACATAACAAAGCTAAAAACATGTAAAAGAAGTGGTAGTACTGAAATAATGCTTGTGTCTTCAAAGCCTTGAAAATTCTTCCAAAAAAATCCTGTAAGGCTTGAAATGCAACCAAAGTTTGTCAGCAATTATTTTGTTTTACTAACAAAGTTACTCTTTTGGAGAGGAATGTGATTTTTGAACAGAAAGCTTCAGCAATATACTAGACACTGCTATTAGATCAACCCTGATACAAGATATGTTAACTACCCTGAGGAAAGGAAGCATGCCAACAGAAATGCTCTTACACTGGGCCAAATGCAAGTTAGGAGATGATCTGATTTTAGCAGCAGATACAACAGTTTTGACTACTTACACAAAAGCCAGCATGACCTAAAGTTTACAGATATCTTGGCAGTAAACAATCTTACCTTAGTTAAAAAACACCTGGATTTCTAGCCTCACATACTAAAAATATGAAACCATCAAATAGTCAGAACAACGGGAACATCCACCTTTTTGTTAATTTGTGTTAAACCTCTTCTCCTTTACACAAGGTGTCCATCGAATGCTTCTGCACTCCTTCTGTAACATGTGCATGCACACTGAAGATAATTCCATGGGGGCAAGACTTTCTCAACCTCCGTTTCTGCTGCACTGCAATTAGTTTTCAGATTAATGCAACAGAAAGCAGCATTTGTTTCCTCAGACATTTGTACATGCACAGCTGGGACATGCATAATTGTAAGTGGACACAAAGTACTTAACAGGAAGCCAAGAAATAAAAAAAAGAGTAGCTGGGCAGTAAAATGGAAAGCAACCATTGCCTCCCCCTCGCAAATTTGGTTCCTGTGTTGACAGAGTCTTCTGAATCTTTATGTTGTAACAGAACGAAGCATTAGTTTTCCCATCATGACATGCAATTACTCTGTAATAATGAATCTCAAATTCATTAAATAATACCCTGCTTGGCATCCATTACCTGATCTGTTTCCACTTAATCAAGATTAATAGTTTTCTTATCACCTTTTATCTAGTATCACTAGAATGATAAGCTAGATACTTAAAACTGTAACTTCTTCATTCCTAGCATCGAGTTGGTGCTTAATTGCAAAGACTGGTATTTCTCAGTAGTTGCAAAAGTGTGCTTTAAAATAGCAAATTTAACACTTTTATGTTTATCAGGTGATTCTTCTACTGAAGTTGTAAGAGTACCCAGATGACCTTCCTACTGAAATGGTGCATATTATATCTTCCTCATCCTTCCTTGTACTTACAAATGTATTAACCTTAGAAATATGCCCATTGCTGACCAGTGTAAATCTGTAACTGCAAATCATTACACACCTTAAAAAATTAAGTAACTCATAAAACATACCTGACTTAACAGCTGTCCATGAAAAACGTTGTTAACCACATTCAAAACCTGTTTTATAAGTTTTCTTTGAGAAGCAGGGATGAGAGCTGGGTATCTGGTCCCCGTAGTCTCCAGTTCCTGCTGCACTTTATCCAAAAGTTCACAAAGAAATTCCTGAGCGTCTTGTTGAGCATATCCTCTGAAGGCTGGAATTAGTCTCCACACAGAATGAAGCATGGCAAAAGGAGACACCAGTGCCCACTTGCCAGACCACATAACTTGGAACAGAGTATGCAGCTCATGACAGAGAGAAATATGCTTTGAACTGGGCTCCCTGCGCTGAATAAGTTCCATATTTCTAGCTTTTGATGCTCCTCCACTTAATCCAGAGGATAAACTAGGCCTCCTCACAGAAGATGATCCCTTTATTTTCTCTTGGTTCTCATTCACATGTAATGCAGAGGCAGCTATTGACAGGCATTTTGTTGAAGATCTGGTTTTGCCATTGGTTGCTGTTGCCAGCAGTTCCTGAGTTTGGTTGAGATCAAGCTTTAAAAAGCATTCTCGAAAAATAAGTAAGTGACTTAATACCTGCAGGATAGAATTCATATAGCAAGTATTGCCCAGGTTTCTCAGTCCTGTTACCCCTGGAGTCACTGTGGGCCTTCGTTTCATTGGAGAGTCACTTGTTTTATTCAATCTTACTTCATCTGAGGTATAGGTTTCTTTCAACTCTGCCGCAGATTTTGCTTTCTGCGATGTTTTTTGCAGGCAGGGCGCCGATTTTGAGGACATTCTAATCTGATTTTGTAAACGACTGCTCTTTCTTGGAGGCATCTTTTCCATCTCTGCTTTCAACTCACGCTTCCGTTCTTGTCTTCTCTTCCTAGCTTTCTGCCTTCTTTCCTCTTCTTCTTCCAGATGCCTTTCTTCTTCCAAAATCTTTTTTCCAGTAGGTGTCACCTCAAGCCAGGATCTGAATACTTTCCCCAGGAGTGCACGCCGTCGGTGCCAAAGAGCTGTGAACATGCGATCTTCATTACGAAGCAAGGCTTGGGCCCCACCATGTGAAAGGTAAGAATCATCACTTGTACCCATAGAACGCAAAGTCCTCCCACTTCGAGTAGTGCACTCATAGTTCTGACTCTTGATTGCACTTAATGTACTTCGCAACAGCTTTAAATCACCAGTTGCATTATCATTAAGAACATAATCATCGCAGAGATAACAGAAAACGTACAGCTCATTGACTTCCAATGCCACCGGGTGACTGCTCTCCTGAAAGTGCTTTAGTGCATGTTCTTCAATGTATCTTCCACATGCCACATGTGAGCAGCTGAGGCATGCCCAGATAGATTCGGTAGTATTGCAGTCCACACAATGCCATTTCTGAGGATTGAGAATGGAGTGATCTTGGGCCAGTCGCAGACGTCCTATGTGCTTACACTTATCCATTGTTAAAACTGAAATTGCAGAGATACGTTGGCAAAACACGTCATCCAAACTATTTCTTGTCTATGGCATTTCAATCTGCAACTGAAAAAAATATATATAAAAATTGCAGTTCATAAATACACAACTGTATCACTTTTACATTGTCAGTATATCAAACTTAGACCTGAGGTTAAAATCATGATTGCCATACAACTGAGTCCCACCAAATACACAAAGACAGTCAGTTCTGTATAGCCACAATCAACATCATCAACAGCATTTCAACATTCATACTAAATGTCTTCATGGCTTGAGACTGAGCATACTAGCTACGTATTTTAGATTAGGCCTGCTTTTTCAAAGGAGCACTGATTTACTTAAGACACTGTTACAGAGTCTGGATACAAGCACAGCTGAAAACCATGGATGGTTCAGCTCTGGAAGTGTTAAAGAGATGGGGCTTTGAGCAACCTGGTCTAAAGGAAGGTGTTGCAACCCCTCACTGCAGAGGGGTGTTGGAACTAGATGATCTTTTAACATCCTTTCCAACCCAAACCATTCTGATTCTAAAGTGTTCCTATTAATTCTATTCCTAAGCATACAGGTGCAGAAGTGCAAAGTTCAGTTAAATTTATTATGCTTACACAGTGCCAACAGTTCAGACAAATGAGGCTTTATTACAATGCAAACCCTTAATTAAACCACACCTTTAATTAAATCACTGCACCTTTGTGCTCAGACAAGCCCATTATACCAGTGCTTTCTACAAAGATGTATCATAGTAAGTGCATTTTAACATGTCATCTTAACACCTCTGAAAGAAAGAGTGACCTGGAAAAGCAGAATTTGATTTCCTCATAAGACAGAAATTCCATTAGATATCATACCTCAGTTGCTGCAAACTTTCTATATGCCTGCATTTTTAATAGATCTTTCTAATTCATGTCTCCAAAAACTCATCTAAAAATTTGGCTAGTGGTGGCTTACATCCTTTAACAAGGTTATGTGGTAGCATCTATTTGTTCAAAGCTGCAGTATTTGCTTTCTCCTATAAGGCGCATTTACCTAAAACAGGCAGGCTCTGACTTAAAAAAAAAATAAAGAGACAGTGATTCATTCTTTCTTTTATGTTTTACCATCTTTCTACTACCTCTAGTTGAGAGATGCTATCTAGAGAAAAGTGATGTGTCAGGAAGTGATTATGTTTGATGTGGGGTGTTTGCACCCAGGATGTCACCGACTAGAATGGCTAAGTAGCACACAGCAGCAGTATTGTCATGCACAGGACTTGCCAGATGAAACAATTAATCCGTCTGGAGAGTAGCAAGGGTTTGTCAAATATCCATGCTATGGCAAGAGACAAGTTACGCCGTTAGAAATGCATGCATACTGTAGACCTGGCCCAGGCTGTACAATATTAAGGTCCAGGAGTCTATGTTTTACAGAGAAGTAAATGATGCTACAAAAATACTGAGTGAATTAGACAACTCTGGAGAGAACCCAAAAAAATTCTATTCCTGCTATTAACCTTAAATATGCTAATATTGCTCAATTTTTACAGTTCTGAAATACACAAGAATAGGTTACTCAATTGAGAACAGATGTCAACATTAGAATAAGCATTAGCTTGAGGAAATCCTAATATATAATGACAAAGCACCATTAAGGAAGCAAAATGGGTAAAAAGTTGCAGCTGGATAGGAAAGGAGTTTCAATTTTCATCTGGTACTTGGATAAAAGCTGTAGTTAAAAGATTCAACCAATAAAATAGCTTTGTTTGGTTAACTGGCCCACAGCTGCTGCCATTTTAACATGTTATAATGCAGATACCAGTGTAAGAGCTATAATAACTCTAAGAACATAATCAGCATCCAGCATTGCATGTGTTGTGTAGGTTTTATTCTATGATACAGAAAAGGCTGTGCCAGCTGTAGTAAAACTAATAAAGTATACACAGTTTTACATGCCTGTATTAATCATTCTCATTCAAGTTACTTTAAGAGTTGTCTCTAGCCCATGCTCACTGCACTGAAGCATTTCAAGCACCATGACCTCTCGGTACCCATTCAGCAATTCCCAGACTAAGTACCAGCCACAGCGTACTATAGGAGGTCGAGATCCCTTGTGTGCTATGGTCAACAGATGACAAAAACAATGGCTGCTGAACTTTTTCAGCTTGCTAGCATCCGTAACATTCACTCCTCCGGATAGACAGTCTTTTTATACTTTGGTTTTTATTCTATCTTTATAAATAAGACCACTAGTGCTATCCCATGTCTTCTCTTAGTCTGACAACCTGTTTCCACCCAAAAGAAAGCTCAAAGCTGAGCTTTTATAAAACTGATAAAACTTGTAACTTTCAAGAGGCAAGCTATGTATGTTAATTCCTCCTGAACTATTAAAGTACCTATGTTAAGTGTGCTGCAAGAATTAAGTATGTTAAGACAGGATTTTAAGAGACAAGACTCATCTTTCTGGGTTTGGGCTAACAGGAACAGATTCTCTTGCACAACATATTAGTAACAGTCCTTGCCAGCAGGCCAGAAAAGAACACTAAAACCTACCTTCTCACAGGGCTGTCACACACAGAAATGCTGTCAGTCAGAGGAGTCTGTCAGGTTGACCCTTTCTGATTTTGTTAGAGCCACTGTGTAAACACTGTGCCTTATTTTTCCTTCCTTTTAATACTATATGGTCAGAAAATCTCGCTTTCTCTATTTTAAAGATGTTATCAAGAGTGAAACTACTGACACGCCTCAATGTAAGCAAATACCGGACTGTGGACAAAAGCAGTCTGCTGATTTCAGGACGACCACTCTGTAAACCAGGGTTGCACAATCAAGCTCTTCATGCAAAAGCAACACGATTCTACGAAAGCGCAAGATCAGCGTCTTGAAGAGAAAACCCTAAAACCCCAGCTCCCCCACCAGCAACCAAGCCAGCATGACATTTTCCCACCTACGTAGATGTGTGGAGAAAGGAGTCAGGGTGGAAGGGGGAGGGGGAGGAAACATCTTGGCATGGGAGAAGGCTTTCTTTGAAGAAAATCTGAGGAAATCAAAATGCAGAGTTTGGTCAAAAAGACATATATAAGAAAAAAATGAGGAAAAAAGCTAAAAGTACAAAACTACGACCAAGAAAACTTCAGCTGAATGTCAAGCAGCACACTGACAGCATGAATATTTTAAGAGGTGGAGCACCAAGACTACAGCAAGGCACAAAATTTAGAAACTTTACCTCTGAACTAAGACTTGGCAAGACAGTATAGCTTGGGGAAATAACAGCAGTGAAATGACAGGCAACGAGGAAAGAAACACAAAAAAATACTGCATACTCATTTTTATGCCTAGTAGAAAGTAGCAGCTGGAATAAAATAGTACAAGCAAATGCTCCAAAAACGTCAAAATCCCATAAAGAAAGTTATTCAGCGCTAGCTTCTGCATTCTTCTCTTCCAACGTTCAGTTCTGTGCACACACACAAAGAAACCGTGAATTAGTTGACCAGCACGTCAGAGATCAAGCCCCCCTGTGTTCTCAGCACAGACCTGAGCTGAAGTAGTAAGCAAAATAACAAGTACTAACATACAGAATAGCACTACTTAAAGCATTAAGTTGTCTGGGAAAACAGATATACAAAAGTCTTTTCTTGTGCCAAAGTTTCACAAGCTAGAAATAAAGATATACGGAATAGGATTTTTTTTTCCCATTGAACCGTATTTCAACCTTATTGATGTGCTTGTTTCCTTAGGTTCACTAAAGAATGGCTGGCAAAATGTACATTTTGAGATAACTTACGAGCTGAAAAAGTACTCAATGTCAAAACCTAACAACTTAGAAGCCAAGAAAATAGATGGTTTTCTTCCATTTGTGTTCCATGTAAACAAGAAATTAAGATTCATCGTCACAGCTGATAAATTTTAAAATTGTAACTCTAAACGTAAACAAAAGGAAATCTTTTCCCCTTAAGTCACTACTTCCGTAAGTAATTACTTGGCACGTAAGTGAAAACCCAGTCTATCTCAAGTGTTAGACTAGAAATGCAGTGCATAGTTTTACTAATACACATACACACCCACGTGTGTGCTTGTGTCCCATTAATGTTCTGGCTTTTACATCAGCTGACAGTTTACAAACTGATTTTCACCAGGTCCAGAGTACCTATTTAATATCTAAAAAAAAATAGATATCGTAGCACTTGAACACCTAAAAGTTTAAGACAAGAAGTATGGTAACCAGAAGGCAGATGTACTGCTTTACTGCTTTCTTAAGCAATATTTTCCTTTTGAGTTTTTCCTAAAGAGAACAACCCAACAAAACGCTGATGTGGAAACTCCGCAAGTCCTGCAGGCATTAACAGCGAGACTTAAAAATCAAAGCAGCACTTCAAAAGGAAAGTTTGTAAATTATTTCCGATTTTTAACAAAGCAGCCTCCCAGCCTCCTTTCTCTGGAGCCGTACTGAGCCTTACTTAACTTTTTTCCTCCTTTTTTTTTTTTTTTTGTCGGCTAAGGAACGTTTATGCAGTATGCTGCCTAGCAGTAGCACTTAACAGCAGACCCCGGTACGGCACTACACTCAATGTCTCTTACAACGAATAACCGCGCATTTCCTGCGGTGAGAATTCAAGGTAAACAATCGTTCAGACTGAAGCACTTTCACAAAGGCATGAAAAACACAGCATTTCTTGTTAGTCTGGATTTACACTGGACGGTTCTTCCCATTTCTGAAAACAAGCACCTCTGACTGCTCTGACAGCTCCTCGGACAACGCCTGGCTCCTGTGCCGAGAGCCCTGGCAAGCAAAGACGCTCCAGCCAAGTTGGCCACGGCTGGATGCAGGACTACAGGCGTGCCCACAACGCGTTCGTTAGGAAGGTCCAGCGTTCCCCACCACCCCGCGACATGGCGCGACCCTTCGCCTCGACAACAAGGGGCGCTTAGGCGACCCGACCGAGTCACCGCCATCCTCTCCTCCGAGCGATGTCCCTCACCCCGACGCCCTTCCGACCCCTTCGGGACGCGTGAGGGGCCCGAGTACCGCGGAGGGGCTCCCCATCCGCCATACAGCGAGCGCGACGGGACGCCTCCTCAACCGGAGGTCCCTCACCGCAGCCGCTGGAAAGGGCACAGCTCCCTCGCTCCCGCCCCGGCAGCTTCCCCGGCCCCGCGCCGTCTCCAGCTCGCCCCCGCGGCAACAAGCGCCCACTCCTCAGGTGCCCCACCTTGGGCACCGCGCCGCCGCTCCCCAGCGGCAGGGTGCTGCCGCCGCCGGGCACCTGCCCCGCGGGGCTCCCGCCGGCGGCTCCGGTTGCTGGAGAGTTCGCAGAGCCGTCACCCCGCTCCCGCCGGCCGCCCCCGCACGCACCCGTCACCCGCCACTGCCGCCATCTTGGGCGCCCCGAGCCGCAGCCTCCTCGGAGCGGCCCCTCGGCGACGTCAGCGCCGCGCGGAGGCCGCCACCCCACTGCGCACCCCCCCGTACCGGAGAGGGGAGCCCCGCGCCCGCCTCCCCTCGGGCACCGCGGGGCACGGACCGGCCGCTGGGCACCCCTACACCCGCGGGCACCCCCCGCCCCAGCCCCGGGCCGTGCCGCCCCCCCGGCACCCACCTGCCGAGCTCGGGGCGGGAAGCGCGGATCGCCATGTGCCGGCGGCGGGTCTGTCACCAGATTTGTAGTGGCAACCGAAGTCCTTCCCACGTCTCCTCCCACCTCCCCCGCCCGCCGCCGGGCAGAGCGGGCCGGTCCTGCGGGGCCGGGCGCAGGAAGGCGGGCGGGGAGCGGACGGGCAGCTGCCCCGGCTGTTGGGGATTAGGCAGGCCGGCGTTGGGAGCCGGTTCCCGAGGCACCGCGGGACTGCCGCCGCCCGCGGCCGGTGCCAGTAGGACACCTGTTTTCTGTGAGGCGCGTCCGTACCCAACAGGAAAGAAGAGGGGTCTCGGGCGTCCCCTCGGCGGGTTTTGTTACTTTCTTTCCTACACTTCACTCGCGTTTTGCCCTTGGTGGCATCGCCCTTGTTTGGCCGGGGAATGACTTCTGTCTGCATTTCCCCACGCAGGCTAAGCGCAGCTGGCACCTCTGGTCCCGGCCTCGCCGCAGCCTGGGGTCTGCCCACCACGGCGCACGGTCGAACACACCGCAGAGAGGATCTCAGCGGTGAAACTCCTCCGCATCTCCGTGCGCGCGTTGTTTGTCGAGACTTCTGCAAGGCAGCTCACACGAAAACATGAGTTCTTATCAGGCCCTGTTACCCGTGTATCGAGTGCTTTTTCAGTCTCGGGTCTCATTACAGAAACTTAAATAGGCAAAAAACTTGTAAACTCACATCCTTCAGAGGTCCTGTTTTGTGAATTTGAAGCATCCTTACACTGGCCCTTTTAGAACTCAACTTGATGCAATGCAGACAGCTCTTTTCAGCTGCTTTCCAGTTCTACTTGTCCTGAATTGAGTTAGCTTAGGCTAACCCAGAAAGAACAGTGCTGCTAGCAATTGCCGAAGGTAGTTATGGGGGGTGTGTGCTGCTTCTTAGCCACGATAAACAAGTGGTGGTTTGATGCACAGTGTGAGCACTTAGAATCATAGGATGGTTTGGGTTGAAAAAGACCTTAAAGATCATCTGTTCCAAACCCCCTGCCCAAACTCGGCCTTCCACCAGATCGAGTTGCTCAAAGCCCCATACAGCCCGGCCTTGAACACTGCCAGGGACGAGGCAGCCGCAGCTTCTCTGGGCAACTTGTGCCAGCGCCTCGCCACTCTCACAGTAAAGAACATCTTCCTTAATTCAGTTCAGATCTCACTCTCATTTTGGATCCATTATGTGTCAGGATGTTTTGATGACGGCATCAAAATCTTGCACATCTGTTTCTGTGTTTCTGATTGTGTCATCACAGAAAATGTGTTTCAGTTTAAAACTTGAAATCTATAGGCCCTGGTTGTCTCAGTTCTGCAGTAGTGCTTTCCACTTCTTGCTGTTTCTAATGAGACTGCTGAGATGGTGTTAGCAGGATGTGGCCAAAACACAATTCACTTTTTCTCATGGTGCTTTCAGAAGCTCGTAAGAGTATATGAATAAAGTAAACTCACCTGGCTTCTCTCATAATTCCAGTGTGTTTCTAACTTGTAACTAGAAAGAGAGGAATACTGTTGCCTAATCAAAATATTTATAAATACTGTTCATGCACAGTGATTCCATGCATTTGCACATCCTTCTTAGGGGTTTTTAAGACAACTTTTGCAATTTTCGAATAACTATATTAATTTTTTTCTAAGTTACTGTCTCCATCATTAACAGTAGCCATTTCTTCTTTACTCATAATTGGCAAACTAACCCTCCCATAGTGATAGGTTGCAGGAATCCACTGACAATATTCTCATGCTCAGTATCCAAATCCAGTTCTGTTTGTGTGTCTGTCTGTTGGTAAAGTGGATGTTAGATCTGCTGTCAAGACCAGCCTGACTCTTCAACCCTGCTGTAGCCTCTTCAGTGGCATTTGCAGGCTGCTTTCACCTGAGACCTTGATAGTCCCTAGAGGGGAAGATCCCGTTTTTCTGATGCCTCTGCACACACTAGAGGTCTTGTCCATGTAGTCCAGAGTGGGTGAAGTCTAGGTGAGGCTCAGGGTATTACCATTCAGGGCACTGAGATCCCAAATTCTGGTTTTCCTAAGCAACCAGGGAGGCCTTTGATCCTGGGCTAGTCACAGGAAGGCTAGGGCCAGCAATGTTAATGGAAAATGGTGACTTCCAACCATGCATATGCTTAACCCCCCTCCACAGCCTTACCACTCACTCAGACACAGCCTGAGGCTTTTTCAACAATCCTCTTTCTGCCCTAAATGGCCACTTTTAGTGACCATTCCTAAAGTGATGGTGATCCTCAAACATTGTGATCTATTCATGCTATTTTTGTATCTTGGTAGCCTGTCATCTCTGTAAGGCACAGTGCTACCCTTTTCTCTTTCACCAAATAGCACCTATCTTTCAAAACCCTGTGATAACAGAGATTTGCCATCTATCTGCTACCTCTGCAGTATCTGATTTAGCAGTAACAGTCCTTTTTTTCTTTTTTTTTTTTTTTTTTTGAGGGGTGGGCAAGAGGGAGATGGTGTTCCCTGTGTTAAAGAACAA